>OMLP01023478.1:0-16781 GCA_900302685.1 Spondyliosoma cantharus | reverse complement strand
GTGCTGGGAGATATAGTTTATGCATATGCTCCAAAATCAAAGCAGCCATATGTGTTTGTGCAAACCGGCGGATGTGGGAGTTCAGATTATCATTACATACACGCATTTACGGCAAGAAAGCAAACGCAAATAACCTCCCACCCCCACCCTCCCTTTTTGTTTTCCTTTGGCTCCACGCCTTCCTCCTTCCGTCTGCGGGCGCGTCTCCCTCCATCCAGCCGCCTCCGTCGATGCGTTCGCAACACCCCCAGAGAGGGGGCTAATGAGGGCTAACGATGGGAACGCATGCTGCTGTTTCCCTTTCATTAGCGGGTCCACACTCGCGCACCAAGCACAGCTTTTCATCATCAGCAGTCTGCGATCAAGCGCCGGCTCCTCTTCTCCCTCCATCTATCACCTCCTCGCTCCGTCTCTCACCCTTCACCTCTTTCATCTCTCAAATGGAGTGGCTTTTTATCCGCTTTCCTCAATCTATACTTATCTTCCCCCGTCTCTTTTTGGGCTTGCTTTTTTACGACCACCCCCTCCTCTGTGAATACTAACAGGTTTTAATGCGATCCTTATTACTGCTTCTTGTCATTTCAGTGGGCAGAGAGAAAAGTTTGTGTACTAACGCATCTTCAATCGGACCGATGCCTGGAGACAACAGTCGCTACAAATAGCCCGATTGAACATTTTACACGCTGTCTTTTTTTTTTCTTCTTCTTTATCTTTTACATACCTTTGCATATTTAAGTGATAGTTCGGGTTTTTTGAAGTGGGGTCATATAAAGTACATATCTATAGTCGGTCTGTTCTCTACCGTAATTGCCGATCAGCGCAGCCTCAGTTTGGAGAAGCAGAGAGCCTCTCCAGCCCAGACGCTCAGCTTTGTACTGCAGTGAACGGAGTCCAGATGGCAAGCGAATTTTAACCACCTAAAACAAGGCACACCTAAAAAAATCTATATCAGTTCAAGTGTACGTTGTATAGAGAAAATTCACACCGCTTTACATCGCCGTCAGACCGCCCTTTCTTTTGGCACTACATTTTCCTCCTCAGTAAGCAGTTCAGTAAGATTCTGTGCTTTAAACCATAATTCATACAAACACCCACTCTAATAGCATCACCCACTTAGGAACCAGGAACCAAATCTATAAGCTCCCACACAGACAGCCTTAAGCTGAAGTCATTAACATGAGAAAGTGGGTGGTGCATTCAGAACTGTTAATGATGATGAGGGAAACACTAAGTGGAATCACAGCGATGGAGATGCAGTATCAGCCTAACTTTACTGTAAGGTCTTTCCCCCGGGTCTCGATATCACCAAAAATAGCTCAATAACAGAGAGGGGAAACCATCCATGATGCATTTCCTGACAGGGATGCAGGGATAACCGTGCTAGAGGAATGTCCTGAATTGTGTGTAAACTGCTTCAGGGAAACCAGATGCGTAGAGAGCCTGCGACAAACAGCGCTGATGTTGCGGGTTACATAAGTGAGAATAGCAATGTGTATGTAGAGATATGCAGAATGTACCGTGCACTACTTTGTAGGAGGGATCCATGATACATCGCGGTTGTAGCACAGCTGTAACATGCTGGAGAAAACCTGACACACAATAAGCAGCTGAGGAATTTGATAGTATTCCCATGAGGCATATCTCAAGGATAAATAGGAGGAAAGGATGGAGGAGTTATTCCACAGGTCAACAATAACAAGAGTCACACAATCCATTGTCCTGTCCTATCTTCTAAAACAGACCACACAGTACAGACCACACAGGCGCTAACTGACCTCCACAGTTTGATAATAATAATTAGGCTCTCCTCCCCTGCCTGCTCTGAATGTTGTATTTTCACTGACGGCTGGTAAATATCTGCTAGGTCAGACCTTTTGTTCATCTCAGAGTGGACAAGATGAATTCCTTTTTTATCAAAGGCAACAGGACGGAGGAGCTCATACCTCAGTCCGTCTGCTCATCTTCATTACTGTGACTTGCTTTGAGTTTTGGGTGGGGTTGGAGGTGATGAAGTGGTTAATTTGTTGTTGATGATGATGATGATGACTGATGAATCCTACTTTAGCTATTACTAAGTACTAAGAGGATTTTTGGTTAAAATACCTGATAGTAGATAGATAGATAGTGGAGCATCTAACAGCTACAGAGCCTGATATTTCCACCAGGAGTCGGTAGAGACCAAAAACAGAGCAAAAAGAGGGGTAAATATTGGCCAAAAACATGGCTTCAAATAAATGCTAATGTTAATCTGTGGATGTTGGATGTGTAAAGAGACGACTGTTTGCTTGCTTAAATCAACTAAAAACATGGTAACACTTCTTTGGAACAGTTGCTCTCCACTCAAGAGCCAGAGCAAGTTAAAATATGTGTGAATATTTCCTGCCAGCAAGGAGCAAAACAAAACGGGCCGCTGTCAATCACATAATACAAAGAAAAATGTGAGAGCAAAATGACCGCTAATATATATACATTCTAAGAATCATTGAAACTTATCCCCACCAGTGTCGCAGGCTTAGTTTTCAGCTGGGCCTGACATGCTACATCACACAATTCAATACCAGCTGCAAATCCAGCGTTCCATTTTGACATCAATCAAAATTTGTCATCGAAGCACTCAACAGATTTATTTTAGTCACCTTTGAATTTAGCTGTTGACTCTTGAGTGTTTGTCAGAGCAGCAGCACCGTTAAAGCAAGAAGATCTACATCAAAGGAAAGAATGAAATCACAAGATAATTATCACCGTGACAAAAACCAAAGAATGCAACGTTTATGGTCTTCCCTTTGTTTGTTTTCTCCTCTGGTGTTCTTTTGGCCTCCATTACAGGTTTGACAAAATACTTAACAGTGTACTTGCCAGCTGGCTTAACAGCTAGATGAGTCTCCATATGCATGATCCTGGGAAGTCTGTCACACACTGAGGAAGACTAATAAGGACTTTTTAGTTTGCATTCCTGGGATCTGATAATAAGTTAGTTTACTTGCAAGGAGCTAACAATCAGCGTGCACTCCTAACGTATGAGTCACACGCTTGCGGTCAGAAATGCAGCCGGAATTGGTCATTTGTTGATCATGCATCCTTTCTGATAAAGTAATGAAAGTAAATAAACAGGGACATCCATGTAACTGCTCCTGTGGGTCAGTGAGTCACTTCCCGTCCGAACTAACATCTAAGTTAAGTGCTGTTTAGATCTCAATCTGTGCCACCAGTCAAGCCTGGGAAAATCAAACACTGGCAGGGATGCAGATTGGAGAGGAGCACACGCCCGAGTAGTATACTGACTTATCTTCACACTTCAGGTTCAAGAGGCCGACTGACGATCATTCCTTAAGGTTCAGAGTCCAAAGAGCAGTGTCAAACTGTATAAAAATCATAAACCTTCCCCTCAAATTATATTTTCATTCTCATCCAGGCCTTAATCAGCCCACGTCTCATTCCATTCCTCTGACGCACAGCTTTTGTCAAACAGTCTGTTGCCTTTTTTGGCATTATTGGCAGCTGGCTGTCTCCGATCAAAGACTCAATGTTTGTGGCCAAAGGTAATACCATCATGTTTTCTTAAGAACTGCAGCCAAGTTGGATTGTTTTGATTTGATCCAGGCTACTGTAATACTGAACAAGCACACATATCCATTACAACACAAATGTGCAGCGGCGGAGGAGAACAAAGTGTATTTTGAGCGTATCATGTGCTTCTTCATACTTCTAGGAGGAAATATTTGACTTTTACTCAACTACATGTATTTCAAACGCTTTAGTCATTGGTTACTTTAAAAAATCATATTATACATACAAAATATTAATCAAATTATGATGCATTATGATGTATCATTAAAGATTCAATTACCCAACAGTATAGAAAGTACTTAAAAATTGCCTACTTTAGCCAGCTGCAATTCAAACAGTGGAACATACTATACATTTGAACTTGATTTTGAATCTAGCACTTTTACTCACAACAGAGTATTTATACATAGTGTTTCTACTTTTACCGAGTACTACTTCCACTACTTCTAAGGAGTATGGCTGCACAGCAGTGGCTGGCTGAGGAACATGTTTTCATATCATATCAACAGTCCCCATTAAAGCAGCTACAACTTCCTGAGTCTTCAAAAGTATTTTCCTTCCTCTCTTTGTGCTCTCTGTTTCTTCAGTCATATCAGCAACATCCGAGGCCTGAGACATGGATCCAATGCAGCAGCACTCACAAGAAACAATTGCTGCTAAAGAGACTGAGCTAGTAGAATTGACAACATTATCTGGGACTGTTCTGCTACTAGAGACTCCTGGCTGCAGGACTGACAAATCTCTTAATTAAGAGTGTCGTCATTTAATCTTCACTGCATTCCTTCAGACACACACATTTACCGTAAATATACACAAACTTTTGTGAGCCAGTCGGCTTCTGCCTCTGCAGTCCTCTACCCTGCAGCTTTGTGTTACCAGATCAATTTCAGCAAATTGCTGTACAGCACAAAACAAGAAGAGGGCACTCCTCCGCCACCACACAATTAAAGCTAAATAACAGTTAATGATATGGAACATAGCGTTAGTCCAGGAAAAACACTTAGATGACGCATGCTTTAACTGATTAACATCAGCTGCCTCATTCATGCCTCACCAGCTGCCTGGCCACCAGCTGGCTAGCAGGCTAATGTCCAAATCATAATCAGGCAGGTGTACAGCATGGCAATTCAGATCTGTTCTACCAGCAGGAAGTGTGGAGCTGCCCGGATGTTTTGAGAGCTGCCCCAAAGAGCGAAGCGTTTGCTACCGCATTGAACTACGTAACTGTTTGAGACACTCAAGTGTCTCTGTATTCTGGTCCAGGCAGAAGGTGAAAGGCCTAAAGACTGAAGGCAAAATGTCTTTTTACATGCAGATACATGTAGGCTGAGATATTAAAACAAATTGGACAGAAAATTAATGTATCACATAAATGATTAATTTAGTAATTAGTCTAACTGTCCAGTTATATTGTGAATTATACTATATATTATTCTAGTTGATATCTGGTGATCCACTGACTTCTAGTAACTTTGATATTGTAGTTTTGAGTGACATGTCTCAGCAACTATTGGATAACTATACAGTTTGGTTCAGACATCTCCCCCTCAGGATGAATTGTATTAACTTTGGGGACCCCTTTACTTACTTCTTCATCTAACGTCACCATCAGGTCAAGAAACGTCCATTAGTCCAATACTTTCATGCTTGATGAAATACTAAACATGGTGATGACGGTCAAATTGGTGAAAATTAAATACATATTGGCATGTAATACGGGGGCAACTGTGCCTTGAATTGTTTTTTAAGGAGACGTGAATTTAATCATTTTTATGAAGACTATATTTCACCCATGCAATGACCATTCACAAGATGGAATAAGCAGAAGATCCTGGAACGTGATCACTATATGGACCCAGCAGCACTTCCACGAGTAGCGCCGAGATCGAAAAGTGACTGAAGGTATGTCGATTGCTGCTCAGCGGCTTATACCGATCCTCTGAGTGGTATAAAGATTCTCGGAGTGGTATAAACCGATCCTCAGACTGGTACATTTTTTTTTTCTTTATTGACAATGCTAACTTAACACATTACCGCAAGTAAAGGAACGTATGTTATGTTCTTCCGCATATAGACAGTAATTACACCCAACAACATAACATACATACGGTCCTTTACTTGCGGCAATGTGTTAAGTTAGCATTGTCAATAAAGAAAAAAATATATATACATTTACGGCAGTACTTGTCGTCAAACCCATAGACGTATAGTCAAACTAGCCCAGTGGCATTATATTTGCATATTCATCAGGGTGCGGTACCCATCCAACAGTCTCTCAGTGCAATAACATTCTCAAGTGGCACATACAGTATTATGTTGGTGGAATAACAGCGGCATAATAGCAGCATACCACTCCAATAATCTTTATACCAGTCTGGGGATCGGTTTACACCACTCCGAGAATCTTTATACCAGTCTGCGGATTGGTTTACACCACTCCGAGAATCTTTATACCAGTCTGAGGATCGGTATAAGCCGCTGAGCAGCAATCGACATACCTTCAGCCACTTTTCGATCTCGGCGTCACTCACTTCCACTCTGCTGTCTTCATGTTAGCCTGAGTTTTTAGGGCTAATTCAGTGATTGCTGGCATGCTAACATCCTAAATTAATTTAGTGAACATAGCAAATATTAGACCACCTTTGCTGATGTTTACATTTAGATCAAAGTGCTGTCTAGCGACAGCCTCTCGGTGCTGGTCTCGCTGATTCTTGATCAAAGTAATCAAAAACGTGAAGGTTTCACTTTGAGTGACTGTGAACAGTGTATCAACACGTCTCACGTTTTGTGGACAACCATTCAATCAGGTAAAAAAAGGTTGTGTGAAGGCTCCGTAATAGTAAAAAGATCATCAGTTGCAGTCGTTACCCACGTAATCTGAACGTAAAGATGTCAGGTTCCCCTGTGTGTTCCCATGAGGCAAGAGTCAGGAGCATGACTTTATGATGACTGGATGGAAAATACCACTGCAGGGTTAGAAAATAGTGTTACAGACAGGTGTGTTGGCATACACACCACTATAAAGCACCACAGTGCAATGGTAACACACACACACAGCAGACGCACTGCCTCTCACTCTGTTGTCAAATGAGCACGCATTCATCATTATCCCACACCGCGGCGCCTCCTCGCGTCCGACCGCAAACACAGGCCTGAATGCAAACAGTGTTCTCTGTAATCAGCAAACTGGTGATAATGCGAGCGTCCAGTTTGTTACTGGCACTGCTCATCCTTCACATGAATGCACCATGACAGCAGCACAGAGAGGCACTTCAAAAAGAGCGCTCGCACAGACCTGTAAACGCTGACACTACAACATGTGATTACGGGAGAATCACATCCTGAAAGACCACTGATAACACCCTGTGGGCTGCGTTCCTGACTGATTTCCATGCATCTTTTCTTGAGGGGGGCATAAAATCTAAAGAAACAATTTCAGGCTGAGTTCTGAGGTTAACAACCAGAGGAAGGCCACTATGGGAGCTCCCCTCTCAGCCCTAAGTCCTGCGCTACCTACTGAACCTACCCTCTGTTTACCTAACTTTACATCAGACGTGATAAACGGTACAGAACGCCACCTTTGCCACAGATTGTTCTGGTCAGGAAACAGAGGTGCAGTAGAGTATGACAGGAGGAAACAAAGTCTACGTGAGTGCCCTCCGCAGGTCGAAAATGTGGAAGCAGTCCGTCAGGCAGGTCACTGGCTGAAATTCGTGGGCCTTGGCACGGAAACACGGGTTAAGAGACAGGAAGTCAGGGGTCCATACGAGAGGTGTCTCCCTGAATGCCAACAAACAGGTCAGGGAATTCCCTCAGACTCTGATTAGTGGGTGTACAGTGGAAAGAATGCTGAATACGCACAGCGTGTTTATGTGCAGTGTACGTGACTGAGCGAACAGCAAGATTGGTGCAGATACTGTAAAGATAATATTGCCTTTAATTATTGATAAAGGATGGGATAGGGATCTTTGTAATTTCTCCAAGTGCTCATGATTTTCTGTCATTTGAAATAAATATTTCATCAAATAACAAATGTTGCATTGCAGTGTTTTAGCAGGCTGGTATACAAATGTTCAAATACAAACCTGACTTTGTTTTCCCCCTAATATGCTGGAATGTAACACAAAAACAATGACAATTCTACCAACATTTCCTGCATAATAAAAGTTATTTCCTTCAGACAATAGTGGGGAGAGGGCGACTGGCTTTAAAGGCCTCATCCTGTTCTCTAAGGCCTACTAAAGTCATAAAACCTGGACATAATTTCGCATTTTTGCACTTCTGGTTCCCTTGTCTCGAGGTCAGTGTTTTTTTTTAACTGGTTTTGAGCATGATTATAAGACGTGAGGTTAAGATAAAAGCTTGCTGTAAGAGGCTTTCACATTTTGTTTTATGACGTACTGTATATACATCAGTAAATACCCCACCTTTGGACTTTAAAGCGTTAACACGCTGAATGACACTACAGAAGTTGTCAGGGACATTCAACATTATCGCGCCAAACACGGAGACTCATCTACTCACTCGTCACTTTAGTTGCAAACTATTCTAACTCAAACTTTCCAACTTGTAGACTGATGCATTTATGGTAAATTGTGTATAGTATAGCGTGTATATAAAGCGTCGGGTAGGAAGCTCAGTGGTGGTGACGCTGAAGTCATGCTAGCACGATGTGGCTTGTTTATAACGCTGGCTTTTTTTTCCTTAGTTTTTACTTCTGGAGATTGCATCGTAAAAGTTGCTTTGGTTTGTGCAGATTATTTTGCTGAACAAAAACTTGCATCATGAACTTGTGTTTGCCACAGAGTTTATTTTCTGTTGTTTCTCTTTTGTTATTATTTTTTTTTATTCGGGTTTTATTTTTATAACTAACTAAAACAGAATAGGAATGCAGTTTATTCAGCCGCCTCACATCTGTCTTTGAGAAGAACAATTTACCTTTATGTAAGAAATATGCTATATATTTGAAGTTTTATTAGTATTGATATCGATCATTAATATCGCTATGTACATTTCTTTTGAAGGTTGTGTATTTACTATTGTATTGTCTGGTGTGTGGTACTCTGGAAAATAGAACATGTTCCATTGAACCAATAGCAGCAACATTAATGATATTTTTTCATGCTGATTTACACTTAAAGCAAAGAGTTAGCCAGTGATTTAGTGGATTCTACCTTGCAGTAACACCATCGCAACATAAGACAAATAGTACATGATCAGGCCACAGCGTACTTTACGGTGGGCTATGCAGGTAGTTACAACTGGTGTTACATGGGGTAACTTCTATTCTATCAGGCGTTGCTGAAAAAAGTAGTATTGTAAAGAGTTCCACCAACGAAAAATAAAGAAAAGGATGTCCAACAGGGGCGTCACAAGGTTTTAAGGACAGGGGAGGCTTAGCCTGCAAGAGATGCACAGGATGTGCATTTCAGACTAACTAGCTAGCTAAGTAGCAGTTTTCTGTTAGAGCTGGAATGTAACTTTTGACCGCGAAACAACAAAGGTGAGACGTGCGCAGAGATTGTCTATACTAGTGTGCAAGCTAGGTTTTTATTTGTCAAACAGGGAGCACTTGGTTCATTAATTACATGGAACTTTCTGGTGTTAGCTGGGGGCTGGAGCTAACTAATTGTTACTACCAGCAGTGATGAATACTTACTTTCTTGAAAAACTTTCTTATATCCATTCGTCTTCATTCACGTTCTTCTCCTCATGCTGTTCTAGGCGGCCCTGTGTGCTTCAAGGTACTCACGCTGCAGGTACCGAGTGCGAGCAAGGTCGCATGGAAAACGTGGACTGGATTGTCAGTGACGTGGGCGTTTTCTATATGAACAAGTGGAGTGGTGGAACGGTGGAATGGATTGGATAACGACGCACTGAAGGGGCTCTCTCTACCTTACATTATGAAGTGAAGGGAAACGGACAGATTTATGATCATATTTAAGTGAATAATGACAGGTTATATGATTTATGATATTTATTTAAACTCATATTCTGGCCACTTTATGTTGGCACTTTTTTCTAAAAAAAGAAAAAAAAAATGTTTAACAAAAACACCAAATTATTTAGGGGAGTTTAAGAATATTTTAGGGGGCGCTTCAGCCCCCCTAAAATAGGCATAATGACGCCACTGCTGACAGACACAGGGTCATTCAGCTCACAGTTTACATTAAACTTTAGAGGTTAAACAAACACATGCATTATGGAATTCACTCAATCATCCATCCTTGCAATCGGACCCTTACGAAAAACAACTAATCCATCGACCCCATGCCCGTGACAGGACGAACAGAGCAGAGATGAATACAGAAAGGCTGCACTATTTCCTCCCCACTACATAAAACCAGCTGTTAAACTCTATCTGCCATAGATCGGGCGCAGGTTGACAGCAGGATGCTACCGCTCCTAATGCACAGTAGCCGTCTGTGGATATCTGTCGTGAGATAAAACAGGGAAAGGCCGGGGGGGGATTTTACATGTCCGCAGATCTCCACTCAGGAAGTGCAACTGAGACGGAAATCGATCCGAGGATGAGACACAGAGTACGAGAGACAGACTACTGGGGAGATCACATTAATCACACACGCTGCACATGTGGCAGCTTCCTGGAATCGTACCCTCTTTTTGCACTCGGTGCATTATCTCATGACGCTACACACGGAGAGGCCTGGTTTTCTTTATCACACCATTTTCCTGATGTGTTACCGCTACAGGTTAAAAGATGTGATGTATGAGCATCAGACGCTGAGGAGCTTCTCGACATACCTCACACACATTAGGTCCTTGTCCTACTTTTGCACTGTGGCGAGATCCAATAAAGAGTTTCCCATTAGTGTGACTGTGTGAGGACTCACACACACCGTCTACAGACAGAACTGAGGTGTCAGACAGTGACACAGCTGTAATCACACAAAGATTTATTCTGAGACGCTGGTGAACGTGAGACCTGAGGAGCTCTCTGTACGCAGTCATCTGATGTTTTCATCATAAGTGCTGTCTGGCTTCTTCTGCTTGTCTGCTAATGAATCTGTTCTGTGATTCATTATCAGAAGCATGCTCGAGCACACATCCTAGGAAAAACAAGTAAGGGGGGTGTTGATGGCTGTGGTCTGTGTGTTAAGTCAGCGTGGTGGTCATTTATCAGCAGGAAATCAATATAACCACCTCCATCCGCCACCATTATTTCACCTAACAGCTAACACCACCACCACCACCACCCCAACCCTGATAGCTGGGGAGTGGCATCATGACATCATCATTTGCTCTGGACCTATTTTGGGACTAAATTCAGAGTCTTGTATTGAATTTATGACATTAATTTGGGGCTTAGGTCATAATTATATTGATGGGTTGTTCTTGTTGCCACACACATTTCATCTTTTGTCATTTGCCACCCACAGCTTCTGTTGCATGCTTTTATCAGCTGCACAAGAAGGCAGTATTTTCTGTTTAAGTTGCCTCTCCTGAGGTTCTTTTCTGATTTTCTTTTACAGGGTGTCAATAAGTTTCAGACAATCAAGCTGATGCTTTTTAGGAGCTTAATACTTTTTCAGTACTTCAACAGATTCATGTTTCAGTGTAGCCGCAGAATGTCCATATTATTTAAATGTATTTGGGGGTATTTTATACATCTGGTGATACAAAACAGACCGTATCAGACCTTGTCAAGATGATTTTAAATACATTTTTAACCCTGATTTCTGGGCAATATTATATTTTTTCTTATTCAAGCATCACAGTGAAGTTTAAAGGTAAGTAGTATATATTTTGTCACTTGCAGAGGCATGTTTAATGTAGGAATTTTGCCAAAAGGTAAATACAAGTAAAGAGTGTCAGAAATTTAGTGATGGATAAATTAATTAAAAGAAAACGTTTGTGGCAAGTAAGACTATATGACATTTAAAGCCTACTATTTATACAGTTGATTTTAAGACTTTGTAAGACTTTTTAATGACCTTCAGACACCCTGTTTACATTAGATGCTGAGGGTTCTTCACCGGCTTTCCCCGTTCAGTCTGTAATTCAGATACTGTATGTACAGTATGCACCTGCTGCTGAGCAAAATGGCAATCAGCTCACACAGTTTACATCTGTGACACTCAACCACCGCTGCCTTCGTTATCAACTCTATCTTTTCTATTCGGTCATCACCTTCCTTTGCATCGTTGGTGTCAGTGGAACAACACAAAAGGACATTCACCGTTTATAGTAGTGATCTAATTCTTAGGATTCTCCTGGAGCAACACGAGCGCATAGCTTGTTCTGAGAGGTAAAACCTGACTGGTCGCTTGTTGACGAGACGTAACTACGGGAACATGCAGAGTGATGACGACAGAAAAACAATAGGAAGGAGGACAGCTGATGTGAAAAAGAACAATGTAAGCTGACAGAAAAAGTGCAAACATCTTTTACATTTCATTCATTCCTTCCATTCTCTGTTTTAGGTGACCATCAAAGATCTTCTGCGCTGTCATTAACTCCCGCACAGAAACAGGTACCACGGCAGCCCATTCATTAAGCACATTTTCCCTTCTAATTTTAGGTGAGGCAAATGACTTTGCATGGTGGGTTTGCAAGGCAAATGTGAGCGAATGCCAACGAGCTTTACTTCTTCAGTATGTGTCTGTTTACACAGGCTGAAACACAGTGACACACTGTTCTGTGTCAACAGCACAAAGGTAACAGGCAGAAATCATGCACGCCAGTCGGACACAGCTGGGAGGAGATCATTGTCTACATTGATCCTCAGTCCCAGTCCACTTAACATGTAGCTCTCCAGTTTAAAGTATGTCTGTGAAAGCAGAGTGAAAAGTGTCTGAGTAGGGGGATACTCTGAGCTTCCGCTGCTTGTCAAACAATGCCTGTGTCGGACACCCCTCCCTGCCTGCCTTCCTATAGAGACACAATAACACAATAAAATGTCCCCCTCATTCTTTGCTGTCTGGCCTGTTAATTTCATGTCGTTCTAACATTACGCACAGTCACGTACCCAAATCTTTGATTCTGAGGGACAAATCAGAACGTGGAAAATACCTTTGAGAGAATTGATCTCCTTTTGGATCGACCTGGGGGTGTCCATGGTCACTGTCTGACCTCCTCGTGAAGACTTGTTATAATGAATAAGTTGATGTTGAAGCTTCGATAGTTTTGCCTCCTTCCTGTATGTCTGAAGTGATCCCTGTGCCTGATGTTTCAGGCTTTTCTTACTCTCTTTGCTCACTTTCCTCCTCTGGCTGCCGCTGCAGGTCTGCTGGCCGGGACGCTGCTCTGTTTTGGTTCCTGTGATACACCATGTGCACACACACTCGCTTACAGTCCCTCACACACAAACGTTTAGCATGTGCAGGCATCTGCAGGGTGCAGAGCTCCTCCCCTGTCCCCTCCTCTTCCCCTTCTTTCACCTAAAACTGGCTTTTCAGTCAGTCACCGCAACACAAATCCAGTCAGACACCAAGTCAAATAGCTACCTGCTTTTCCACAAACCTGCCAGTCAGGATAGAGGAGTGAATTACCTGTCAGTCACTCCACACTATGAGATTGACATCAGGAGGGACTCTGTAAAGGATGCAGGTAGATAGGAAGCAAAGGGTGGAAGCAAGTTCTGCTAATTTGTTAAAAAAGAAAAAGTTAATGTAGTGCATATTTGTGTGTGTGTGTGTGTGTGTGTTAATGCAGAGGAACAGAATACCAGCGCCACACCCAGATCCCTGCAGTAATTCCTGGGATGAGCCTGCTGCTCACACAGACCGGCTACAAGCATACGGGCAGATATAACAACTCCCCATCTAATCCCTGACCAAACTAGCCCGGCGCTAATTACACATTTAGCAGCTGTTAGCATCTTACCACATTACCGTGAGCAACAAAGGTTTTTTTTCTGACGGTAACCGATATGAGAACATTTAACTGCGACGGCACAGTAAACAGATACTCTACAGGGACTCTCATGAGAAATATGCTTCGAATTAAAAGCTTACAGTCTCGGGTGGAATCATGGTAAGAGGAATAGTTTGGAAACAGTGAAGTAAAGGCACTCTTGATTTCAGCACTTCATACATGTTGGGACTGGGTGACAAGATCAAACATCACGATATTTTTGACCAAACAGACCCTGCTTCAATATCGATATTGCAACAATATTGTAGGGACTAGATTACTGATCAATAACCATCAGTAATGGGGATACAATGACTAAGTGGGTAAAGGCAAGTATCAAAACAAGTACAACAGTCTGATGAGTGAATGACATCATCTTACTGTAATTTAACCTTTAAAACCAGGAAGAGACAACACTTATACCATATCACGATATGGCTATATCAAGTCATATCACAGTGATGATGTATATCATATATATTGCCCCGCCCTGATAAATTGTACACCAAAATACACTTTTTAGGCGGGAAAAGGGCAATACAGTCACATAACCTTGCATGACATTTGATCAGCACTCCTTAGTCTGACAGTTTGATCTAAGTGTAATGAGCCTGGTGATTTGCGCTGGACCTGATAAAGACGCGTGACATCAGACTTATCGAATCGCCCGGTATTAGACACCGGTTGTGACTGGAGCGACACAAACTAGGACTAAGTCAGACCAGGAGGGGGTCTGGACGTAGCTGCTGTAGCAAATGAAAGATGAGCATGGCTAAATTTGGCTGGTTCCCGGGCTAATAGTGATGTTGATGACTGATAAATACATGTGAACCCTAACCATCATCCAATGCATCAATATTGACCAGTAAAAATAAATTATTGCTATTGTTTCTTTTTTTTTTTGCACAGATGCATTAACTGACTCATTCTTTTCATTGCATAATAAAGTGCATTTCCAGTGTTGGAGAGGACTTCTAACCAGGTTTATACCGGCTGCTTTATTGCAGCCACTGGATCTATAGAAAATTTGAAAACAAATCTTCTGTTGAGGTGGGCATCAGGAGGAGAGGCAGCTTCAATATTAAGGTTACCTCAGAAAGCAAGTCAGACAATGTTCATTTAATAAAGACCCAATAAAAATTAAGCACCCATACTCATATAAACGTTGTGCAATACAATCCTGGACCAAAGGAGGGGATGAAAACTGGCTCTACGATTTCATATCTGCAGGTATGCTAACAATGTGTTACAGACTGCAGTGTGACCTCAACTTGACGTACCCTCCGGCTCCTTGAATTGCTCACAAGGAAATATATTCACAACAACAACTGATGTTGTTATACCTGCTGTTATTTCCTCGCTATCTACTGTGCTCAATGAGAAAATGTTAAACTACAAAATAATCCCTGGATGTTTGGGAGCTTTCCGGCCTCATCACAAATCTACTGCGGTTACCAGAGCCCTAATGTAATGTCACGCAAGCAGTAATTATTTCTTCAAGTCTGCTGAAAAGCCTTTGATATAAGAATGAATCACCGCTGTCAGCCACGGCTCTGTCAGCAAACAATCTGCTGTGAACAAATCCTAAGGTATCCTCTGTCAATAAGCTACTTCCTTTGGACGGACATTCTGGCTGAGATACATCCAATGATGATCATCCTAGCCTCATCATCGCCAATGAAGCCCTGCTTGAACCCAGCACCAGACTGCGGTCAAAGCCACAGGAAGTGGATTAGAACATGCCAAATTAAAAAAACAAAATAAATTACGACAAATCAATCCATCCTCTAATAATCGGTTGGCCTCCGCCTCGGCTCAGACAGCGGGCAGCCTTGTTCCAGCTCTATTATTTGATTCAGCTCTTGAGCAGCCTCTTGTACATAATAAAGGACGTCTGGAGGAAGTGACTGACACATTTTTGGCAGTGGTTAAAATGGAAGTGTAGCTGTTTTGCACTGTCGAGGAGAATTGAATCATGTGTGTACATGTGTGCGTTTTGAAGTGTACGGCTTGTGGAAGTGGCCATGGCGGCCACCTCTGAGTACTTCTTGAGAATGTGCTTTTATATCAGACTTATACAACAGAATGACACACACACACACACACACACACACACACACACACACACTCACACAGATGGACCCAGCTGTGTGTTTTGAGTGTGTTGGACTGCTTGCTTTGGCTGCACTTAGCACTCTGGACCTGTGCCCGTTTCTGTTTCCATGCACGACTCTTGTCACTGTGACATGTTCCATTAAAGACAACCAGACAATGCAAGCAAGGAAATTTATACGTAATTACTTTAGAGGGCAAACAGTAGCCTACAGTGCCTCGACACAGACTGATAATTGTGCATTGATTAGTAGAAATGACCTAATCATTCATTGTTACATGTAAATATGACAATAGTTTTGAGCAATGACTTAAAACTAAATGAAAATGTGAAAGAAAAATGGACGTATGAACTAATTACTGTTTTAATCCGGTTACAGTCAATGACTTGCACGCATCCGCAGAGTCACACAGTGTATGCTCCCGACTGCTACAACATGCACCTTTAAATCATCAGAAATTGATTTAGCTGCTCAAGTGTCACATCTTTGCCAGTAGTCTTAGCTACTACAGCGTTAGCACTGGTTTCAGTCAGCTAGCCTATCTTTTGTGTTGCTATAGCGTGAGTGAAGGATTATTGTGCCCTGTAAACCACCTAAATCTTCACCAAGAACATTTACATTTAAATGCAGGCAATGCCTCAGCTCCTTCCAGCTGTACTGCTTGCTCCACATTCAGCAATCTCCTCGTTGTTTTGACTCACAACACAAAAAAACGACTACACTACACACTAAACACACTACACCAAACACTGCATAACACACTAACTATACACTCCAAACACGCTATATGTCACAAATCTCTCAACTCTCAAAACTTGCTGTCTCTTTCATGTCACTGCTGCTGTCACTCTTTCGCCGCCGTCCCTCACACAACTTCCCCTTTTTCCTCAGCAACCAAATCACGTGTTTTGCGATATAATTTTGTGATTGGTTGGTGTGGTGCCTTTTTCCACCGTTTCCAAACGTGCAGCAAACGTGACAGTAATGTGCGCGAAAAAGCGTGAAAAAACATTATTTATCGTAAATCCGGTTTTGGACGCGCCGGCGCGTCCGTCGACTCGGGAGGTGGGATGTGGGGGTGGGCTAGCAGCTGATTGGCTATGGTGGCTATGGTTGACAATGCTAGTGGAATTCATAAATCATTTATTAAATCATTTATTAACGGTATCTTTGTAGTCCAAAACAAATCCAATGTTATACAACCTTAAACCACTCAGCAGCCAT
>OMLP01023477.1:0-18232 GCA_900302685.1 Spondyliosoma cantharus | reverse complement strand
TCCTCCAGAGTTACCATGGGCCTCTTGGCTGCTTCTCTGATCAATGCTCTCCTTGCCCAGCCTGTCAGTTTAGGTGGATGGCCATGTCTTGGTAGGTTTGCAGTTGTGCCATACTCTTTCCATTTTCAGGTGATGGATTGAACAGTGCTCTGTGAGATGTTCAAAGCTTGGGGTATTTTTTCCATATCCTAACCATGCTTTAAACTTCTCCACAACTTTATCCCTGACCTGTCTGGTGTGTTCCTTGGGCTTCATGATGCTGTTTGTTCACTAATATTCTCTAACAAACCTCTGAGGCCTTCACAGAACAGCTGTATTTACACTGAGATTAGATTACACACAGGTGGACCCCATTTACTAATTAGGTGACTTCTGAAGGCAGCTGGTTGCACTGGATTTTATTTAAGGGTATCAGAGTAAAGTGGGGTGAATACTTTTGCACGCCACACTTTTCTGTTATTTATTTGTAAAAAAAATAATAAAACCATGTATGATTTTCCTTCCACTTCACAATTATGCACCACTTTGTGCTGGTCTATCACATAAAATCCCAATAAAATACATTAACATTTGTGGTTAAAAGGTGACAAAATGTAGAAAAGTTCAAGGGGGGTGAATACTTTTGCAAGGCACTGTATTGGCAGTTAACATTTCTGCAAAACACTGGTATGTTCACATTTGTACGAGTGATAGGCATCGTACCATATTGACATTTATACGATAGCATTACATGCTTATGACCTAAAGTGGAGAGGATGGTGGTCGAGTTACCTTGACTGTGGTTTGAGACTGTGTTTTAACATAAATGGGACACCAAGGGATATTTTTGATGAGGGACCACGTTTTTAAGCACAACAATTTTAAGCATTACACCACTGGAATTTCGGACAATTCCAGCCACGTTTGTCACGACATAACCAGATGTTTTTTAACAAGACATTGGGGTATCTGAAGCTGTGGAGACCAAAACTGCTACTTAAACCCAAAACACAATCTTTTCCAAGTGTTATTTGTGCCTTAACCTAACTGGAGAATTAGCACATAGTAGCCACATTATAAAAATGGAGATTGAACCTAAAGAAATGTAATGTTGCAACATAAAGAAATGTAAAGTTTCAACAATCTTTGCCAACATTTAGTATGGCAATTGAGTTGATCCCTAAACATTTATTAAAACCTAATATGCTAATATACCTAATATGATTTTTATTTTTTATTTTTTTCCTTCAGTGTGTTATATCGATTCTTGTTCATGTATAATATTTTGACAGTTAAAAAGCTCAAAGTCTGCACCAACTAAAGCTCCTCCTCTTGCACTGAAAACACTGCTCCTGAAACGGCCGGTCAGTAGTCCCTCCTTAAATTGAGAGAGCTGACCAATCAAAGGAGAAACCTTTTCTAGTAGTAACCCAACATAAAATCATGAATACTTTTGTTGGTAAAGATGTGAACAGATGTAAATATTTCTTTGTAAATCATTAAACAAAAAAGGGAACAAGATCAGACTGGCTGCAAGAAAATATTTTGATCATCAGACAATAATCACCCCAGGAAATTGTGGTAGAAATAAATGTAATTGGCTGTCTGATTGTACTCCCTTCTCTGTCTAGTCTGCTTCTGAAGGGGTACGACCCAATCAATGGGGATTGAGAGCGTGAAGCAGGAGCAATGGAGCATCGCCTTCTCAGTATAAGTTTGCTGCACCCTGAAATATCTGCTACTCCTGGGCAAAATAAAACATATTCATACGTAACACCCTGCCATGTTAACCAGAGCTGATCCTAAACAAGAAGTTTCTCAACCTAATCTCTTCCATTTAAGAATATTCTCTAAAAAATACAGTGCAGTTTTGTGCCTAAACTTATTAAACCGGCCTGCCCATCCAGCTCTGGCAGGTAGATCCAACTGATCCAACTCCTCAGAGACGCAAGAGTTTTTTTCCCTCCGTCCAAAAGTAAAAATACAACATTAACTGTATTAGCTGTAACAGCACTGCATGTCTGTGTGGAATGGTTAGTCTGGCTAAGCCCTAAAGGTCAATACCGCCAAACATAAGGCTGCAATTTGCAGTGACAGTAAGGACACTGTATTTGCATGCCAGGCAAATCATGTAAGTCTGTGCTGTGTCTACCAGAACACACTGGGGATTTGCAAAGATTGACCCTTCCCCTAGAGTAAGTTGTGGAGACCTTCAGGGAGCGGGGCCAACTGCACGCATGCCGCTTGGTTTCCCGGCTAATGAGGAGCTTAACCTCTTTTGTTTTCTCTTGCCGATCGCAAATAACTGGTTGTGTATCTGCGATGTCCATGTTCAGTGCTGCTCGATGCTTTGTTTTTATGAACTCACACTTCTCCCTGTGAATGTTCTCTCCGTCTCATATTCACTCTAATTGAAGCCATTTATAGTTTCACTGCAAGCTCCTGCCATCTGTGGAAGACTTTCACTGAAGGCTGCACTGTTTACAGTCTACAGTCGCTCTGCTGCTCAGTATTTTTTTTACTGCTGATTGTGGGTCAGTTTCATTGGCATGAAAGCAAATGTGCCTTCTCTGCGTGTGGCATTATGATACAGATTGTGTCTGCATGTGTGTATACAGACATGCATTTGCATATACGACGACTGTTGTGTTCACATATACCTCCTCTCCTCCCTCCCTTACCCCTCCGAAATGATTTATCTGTCTGCCGTTATTGCAGGACATAAAAAAAGAAGAGAGACTTGAGGAATACCATCTTATGTTTATATTTAGATGAAAGAGAAAATAACACATCCAATGTGGCTTTTTGAACAATCAGCATCGACGTCAACAATCAGCGGGTATATTTTTCCTCTAGGTTTGTCTGTCTTCTGTTTGCCTCTATTTATGAACTCACCAGGGAAATGGTATATCAGCTCTGATCTGTCCCGCTAACTGAGGGAACCAGCTGCAGCACTGCAGCATCACAGGAGGCTTAACTGTTCCAGCGCCGGTGCAGGTCTAATCAACAAATCTGGGCTTTGGTAGACACTCTGGTGCAAAACAGTCAACATCTGGAAACCACTTTGTTTGCTGTGAGTATGTCATTCAGACTCTTACTTATGTTTTTGCCCTATATCACTACAGCTCTCAAGGCTTGAATACTGAGCGGCTGACAAGTGACCAAATGCTCAGATCACTTACAGACATCATGCGTATATTACATGTCCACATGTTTGTTGTGGAAAAGAGTACAACCAGTTAGTAGTCAGTTACACATTTGCAAGGTTGGAGATACTTTTTATACTCTTTACTCTGATGTTGAAAAAAGTTTGGGGTTGTATCTTATAGACATTTTTTTATTCTGAATCCAGAATTTGTGACGTTTGCTTATCAGTGTGATTCCAAGATAATATGACGCTAAATTTCTCTCTCGGTTTTCCTGGTTTCGCTTCCGTCAATTGCTTTAAGGACAAAATCATTATACAGCCTGACTCAGACCATGTGTACTGAGAAAACAGGATTTTAAGTCTTCCATGCCTCAGTGGCAACTGGGGGCAAAAAAGTTGATTAACAACAGTTGTTACTTTATATAATATGATTTTTAATCCACAAAGGCTTAATATTCTTTCCATAGTATACAAATACTGATTACCTGTTAAAAATGCAACGAGTAATGTAATCCAGGTATTACAATAATACAATACAATGTCACTTGATTACTTTCCAGTACTTTTGGATTACCTCAGTACCAAACATATGAAAATAAAAAGGTAAGAGAAAAGAAATATAAATAAAAGGACTTTTACTTTTACTGTAGCCTCACTCCCAATGCGTCAAACACAGCAGCCTGGTCGGCGCCCTACGCTTCAAAGTTTGAACCCCTCCAGCACAATGTGTGAAGCCCCTCTCTAGTATAGTAGTATAAAGAGCAAGAAAAGCAAGATGCGGGTCTTTCCCAGGACACTGGGATTTGCGGCCTGTCTGTGACCAGGTGTCAATATCAGTTTGTTTTTAAGATATACTACGTTTGTAGGACTGTGATGTTTTCCTAACCCTAACCCTAACCAGGTAGTTTTATTGCCTTAACCTAACCAGACCAACAGTCCTAACTTGACCATGGAGACAGCCAGCGGCCAACTGCATATGAGGGAATATCTCTCCACTAAATGGACAAAATCATGGAAACTCCAACAACGTTCTCAAGGGCCTGCCTGTTCTTTTTTTTGTTTCTCTTCTGCACTAAATTGCTTAGCTGATCGGCTAATCAGAAGGATTTTCTCTCACCAACGGGCTCCACCACTGAATGCTCAACCACCCAAAAAGCTGTCAACAAAGGTCGGCTGGTGCCAACTGTGCAGGAAACAACTAGGGCCACAGATGATGACTGATTGACTGTCGGCCTGGTGTGTCAGGGCCCAAAGGCCGCTGACTAAGCTGCCATAATTAAAGGGTAGGGAATGAGAACATAGTGCACAAACTGGCACACGGCATGGCATTCAGACAGAGAAGAAATGATGCCACTAGACTATGAACCATGACCATCTTCTGTATAAATGTACAGACAGTCATGCGTCTTTATTGCCAATCCTTTCGTTCCAGTCAGTACGTCATTGTCTACCATTGGCATTCAAAGCCTTGTGCACATACCACAGCCTGTCCACAGTCCAGCGCCAAGTCTATATCGAAGTCTGAGGGCAATCAAATATTTACCAACCAAAATAAGAGGGAGAAATCAGACATCTTGCCATCTGAATAACAAAAGACTTCACCCTGCTTTTAATAAACCTCAGATTCCCAAATCAATCTGAATTAAAGTATTTGATTACCAGTTTCCTAGCAACCCAAGATCATGGCCATCTGTTGCTTCTGCAGACAGACGAGTCGGCCTGTGCTGTAGCCAGCGGGGAGGAATTCCACCACGCTTTACATCTCTCAAGCTCATGCAGAGGTCTTTTTTACACCGAAAGGAAAAGAAAGTACCCAAAAGGACTGAATTTGCAATACCTACGTACAAACCTCACAAAGGCTGTTTTCCAGAGTGCGTTCTGTTCAATAATTTAGCATTAGACTGGAGGAAAAAAATGTAATATTCATACAGACAAATGTCCCACTCTATTCCATTCGGGCCCTTGGAGGACCGAGAGGATGCCACATACTTCCTCAGACACAGTGGACGACGGTACTCAAGAGTGGATAAACCAAGACAGGGTATCAGTTAGAGTTCAGCCGGTGACTGCCAGGAGGACAACGTAACACACTCACACTTACACTGAATATATGCTTCTGAAGGGAAGCAACAATTACAAGCAAGCAAAAGACTTTACAATTTTCTCTGTCATTTAGTTCATATTGCGTTTTTTACTAAACCCCGGCAACATTGACTTCAAGTCATTTGTGTTGCAAATAAGCTAACACTTGTCCTCTTGGGAACTATACGATAGCCGATGATCATATGACACATTTTGAATGTTGACTAGTGATTAAATAATCAATAATTCTGTATCTGTATAACGCTTGATAATCACTAAGCAGAAAGTGCTTTCAAGGGCGATACAAACGCCATAAGAAGGTGACACCATACGGAATCTATGGGTAAGGGGGAAAAGCAAATCTGAAAAAGAAATGATCAGACAAGTTTTTAAATTTAAATCAAATCTGGTGGTACGGTGACAGATCTGTGTCTGTATCTGAGTCAACGAGCCATACTGACTCCATGTAGTTTTGAGGAGAAACCTAGATTTGTCAAAATTGAAGCAGTAGAGACAAAAATATCCGTGGGTCAAGCTGTAAATACACCAGACACTACGTTTCCCACAATTTAAGAGGACATAAATCTTCATGAGACCTGTGTGTGATAAATACTCATTCTAACTCCACACCTCAGTTTTTTAAGCAGACTTGCTGTTAATTTGTGGTGTCCAGGTCCATAGTAAAATAACACTTAACACGCAAAATAAAGATGAGAGAAAATAAATAAGATCAACAAGATCTTTCACCGGAGACTCACAGTTCAGTCAGGAGAGACAAGAGAATGAAGTAAAGAAAATGTTTATCACAGCAGATGATAGATGATAATGAGTCTTGTCAGAAGGTCTTTGGCACTTAGGCTCTACAGGAGATTTCATGACCGAAGGGCGTCTGCCATTATCAGCAGCAGCAGTAAGAATCGCCTGACGGAGCCCAGGCAATGGCGGTGGGAGTGGCCGATAACTCTTCTGAGACAGAATGAAGTTGGTGACTTTTCGAAGACTGGGTGGAGATGGAGAGGTGGTGGGCAGGCGTGAAACAGCAGCACGATTGAAAAGCAGGGGGGAGAATCTGATTTGAAAAGACAGCAGCAGTATGATAGGCTAACAGTGAAGGTGTGTCGCTGTGCTATTGGATAGATGTGACCGGCTGATGTGAGCAGCTGATATCGACTGACGGTCCCAGATAGAGACAGGTGAAAGAAAGGATGGAGTGAAACAAAGGATGGCATAAGAAATAAACTGAGGACTGAGCATGTCATGTGGGTGCATGTGCAGCTTATAGACTGTTATACATTCTTTATTCTAAAATAGCAATTTTGTCAGTAATCCCCTTTATTACTGAATGCATCTGTAATCTAATTACATATGTTTTTCATGTATTCCATTACTCCCCAAGCCTGGCGACTAGAAGGCAAGCTCTGGATGACAAGCTCTAACGGTCCAAATGATATTAGGCATTTCAAAAACCAACTGGTCCTGATGAGTGAGAGGAAATCTTGTTAAAGCTCAACCTGAATTACCTGGAATCCACCAATAAAGGAATAAGAAATTCTTCCTGATTGAACTTTTGCCAAAGCTTCAGATTTAACACAGAGACAAGAGACCAGTGGAAGAATGTAATAAGTTACTTTGGTGAGTACAGAACAGGAATGCAGTCTGATAATAAGAGAAATGCTTTCATTGAGTAAAAATTGGACCTTGAACTGTAAATCAATTCATGTGCTGAACTCTGTGACCCACAAGCATAGCTGTGATCAGATTATGATTTATGATCCATATTAATTTACTGATTTTACAATACAAGCAAACCACTTGACAAACAAACATTCACACCCATTCCATGCCCCGATTGGCCAGCTGTTTGGTGACAGAGGAGCTGGAGTTTCTCTCCTCTCTCTGGCTCTCTTTTTCCCTTTTGATACAAGTGTTTCTTTCAGTTGTTTTGCATTAAAAGTCACCAACATAAACATCATCCATAAGTGACTGTCTGAAAGTGTGCACAATTATCCCTACATTTAAATGATATCACGTCTCCCCTGTCTCTCTAATTGCCTGTCTTTTTACCCCGTGGCCATGATTTCGGACAACACATCATACAAAACTAAATCTGAACAAGCATAGCCCAGCCCTGAGGCTTATACTTTGAATTATAAACAGTTTAAAAACACAAACATTTGCTGATTTCTTCGTCTTTTGATTAAACTGCAAGTATGTATACAGCTGTTATGTATACTTTATGTTTGGGCTGCATTAGTTTTAGTCGTCACTTTCTTCACATTCAAGCTAAACTGTTGATTTTTAAAAAAATATGTGGCGGAAGATAAAAACACAATCACGTCTTGTTGCTCCGACAGCAGTTTGTCCCAGTTTCAACAACACTTTGTGCAGCTGTTGGCAGCCTCTCAGTGCTGAACGTCATCGCTTCCAGCTGGAGCAGCCTACGTGCTGCAAAGTTACTCGGTGCAACTTTCGTTTGTTTCCTTTTTGCGTCCTCCTGGGACAGTTTATGTTTCTTTTAATTTTGGCTCGTGTTGTGAGTTGTTACAGGAATCACGAAAAAACAGCTTTGAGAGTTAGTAGAAGTCGATTCTTGGCTTAGTGGGACACCTAAGCTCTCCCTCACCACTCTCTCTGTCTCCTCCTTCTCCTCCTCCACCTCCTCCTCTCCCTCTTCCTCTCTTCCTGTCTGTGAGGCAGTGTTTGCTATACACTGCAGCGTCACTCAGACATTCAATAATGTTTTTCTATAATTAGAAGCTGTAGTAGCGCACGCATTCCATCCCCCCTCCCCCCCTCAGGTTGCTGCTGGCGATGTCCCTTGTTTGATGCTATGAGCTATATTTTCCCACCATCTGGCTACCTGACATATAAGTAGACGCCATAATATCCACGGTTTTATTACAGCACATTAATTTCCATCATGATTCTGGGGAGAACTGTGTTTCCACAATAAAACAGATAAGTTCCTCAATTCCCGGTCACAGCTTTATCAGGCGCTTTCTGTCAGAATAGAGGCTCTTCATGAATTCAAAAAGAAGCACTTGAATGTCCACGGAGAAAAATCTTTGTTTGCATAAGCTGTGTTTGTTTGCTTGTTAGATCCTCCCTTTTCCCCTCCCTCGGCCACCACTTGCATCATCATACAATTCAGCCACGGTGCTGGTGTAAAGGGGGTAAACCAGCCCTTTTGGAATCCTTCAATGGCCATTATTAGTATTCTGTGGGGAAATAAAAGGACCCATCTGTGGAGGTGGTGATGAGGGGGTGACAGGAGGCCAGGGGGGAGGAGGAGGGAAGGGAGTGGGAGGGTGTCCCCTGAGAGACTGAGGGATTAACCACTGACACATGGAGCCTGCTAATAAGGCGGTTCAGGGACCCAATCCATAGGATCAGTGCATGTAACACTCACCAGACATGCACATGCACAAACAGTCATATAGGTTTATATGTGCAGTGTTTTCCACACACTCGAGCCAAGTTTCACACACAAACACGGGCCAACAGGCAGTCGCATCTCCGCATCTTTATTAAATTTGTAGTAGGGCCACATCTGGTCACATACACCCAGAGAACAAAAGAAAGAGGCGGAGGGGGGCAGAAAAGCCCAGTGTCAGATATGGAGATTTCATTCTGTGCCGCAGAGTATTAATGTGCGTCCGCACGCGCCAAGCATCTGTCACATCTAATTGGAGGGTGTCAGGTGCGGACACGGGGGCCAGATCCAGTCCACCCACAACATGAATTGTCTGCTCCTGTGACTGGTAGAATCTGTGTGTCAACATCTATATTTATTATGGGGCTGACCCAGAGTTTGGGTACGATGACGGCCTGATGGGGATGAATGACTCTCAAGATTGTCATGAATCACACTGCATCACCAGGCAGACCAGCAGCGACTCATTTGCAGAGGCCCCGACGTTGCTGTGTCAGTTTAATCAGTATTCATTGATTGTCCGGAGCTTTTTTCTCCAGAGAGAGGCCGAGTAAAAACATCCCCTTCTGTGTCCGCTGCAGGCAAATATGTTTACACTTGAGTTTAATAGAGCGTCGTTGTAAAAGCAGTGGAGCAGGACTTGTTTGTTTTGCTGCCCAAATTACCTCGTCACCAAGCGCGGCACCTGGGATCCAAGTGCATGAACATGAGACCCTTACCCTCATGAGACTTACCTGTCACTGCCACCGCACACAAGTCCCCGAGAGTGTCGGATCCTGCGCCGCCAGCTCTGGATGGAAGGTTTTGACACTTCGTGCTGTAGCTGTGTTTGTGCAAGCAGTCCAAATTCTCTCCATGTGCAGTTCCGGTTTCTGCTTTATCAGACTGCTCATGAATGTGTGCTGACATGAGGAAAAGTATTGCTCATTACCTTGCGCTTTCATTCACGCTAGATAAGTAATGTGACACATGCGTTGATAAAACTGCTTGGAGTGTGGATTTGCCCAAGGGGCGAGGCAATTAATGGGCATGCAGAGCAGCCTCAACAACAATATGGCAAGGGGGGTTTGCCTCCGTCAGTCTCTCCATCGAACCTAAATTTAACTTAAATGACAATAGGGTGCCTGGATAGAAATAGATCACCGGGACTGGAGGAGAGACAAGGTAATGTAATGTCATTCACCGCAAATCAGGTCTTGTTGGCTTCCTGAGATATAGTGGATCCAGAAATAGATTTTTGCTGACAGAGGAAGTTGTTGCGACCAAAGATCGATAAAATCACTCGCCCCCCCCTGTTTGAAGCCTAAGGCTTTTTTCTGAGCGCTGCATTTTGTTTTCCCTGTTCCTGGTCTGGTCGTGCCCTGACTTAAGAGACGGTGGTTTTGACTGAAACAAAGTTTACTCCTGAGAAGACAGGAGCACCTGCAGAGTCAGCTTACTTGGGAATTATGCAGATGGGAGCTGTAGTCAGACAGTACTTTGCCTTGGAAACATTCATTTTTGAACATTTGCAAAGTAAGGATACACAACCCAATCGTCAGCTTTATGTGTCTTTAGGTTCAGTTTTCAATTTTATCTTTAGTTTGTGCTCTGATGCAGCATAAAGGGACTCAAACTCTTTTGCAACCCTGGTATTTTAAAATGTTAAGTGAACCTCTTAACCTTGTTAGAGTGAGGTAAATATAATGGTGTGGCTGAAAATATATGTTTTGGTCACTGCAAACACGATTGGAATCTGTCCCAAATCTCCTAAAATGCGTCTTAATCACATTCCCTTTATTTGTTTCTTTTTCAAAAGTTTGCTTCAAATATACTTACGAAATGAAAACACACCCCTATTGGACAAACGTTAAGTACTCAAAAGTCATTTGCTTCTGCAGTGTCTGCTTCAAACTATGTATTGATGCCCTAAATAAACAGATACATGGCATCTGTCTGGCATTTTACACTGTCAGAGTTAAACAGTGATGATTTCGCTTCGCGCCAACATGCGACAGTCAGTCTTTCCCCATATGGCTCCGAACATGCTCACAAGCTGCTGTCAGTCAGTGACTGGATGCCTCCTACACCAAACAGTGGAAGTGATATGGGCCTACGCTACACGTCCAGCAAAACAGCAGCAGATGGTGAGTATTCTGAATCCACAAGCCATTGTGATCCCTCTGAGACTCCACTGAGTGACAGCTGTTTCTCAGTACGTGTCCAGTTGCTGTGCAATCAGCCGGGGATCAGAGAAATGACCTGGAGGGTGGATCAGCAGGAGGTTTGGCAAGAAAACCTTAATCACAGATGTGATATCATCAACATCCACCCTTTGGTGTACCACTAAACGATAATGACGTTGAGAGGTAATTAAGGTAAACACTTAAAACAGTCTTTTAAAAGCATGAATCTTTTTGAATATGAAAGGTTCAGTTTCCTTTTTTTGTAAGAGATGAATTAATATTCAAAGTACAAACACTAAAAATAAACTCATTACGCTCTCCTGTTTTTCCGCAGCTGAATGAAACAGTGAATTTATAATTATTTCTCAAAATACACGCTGTACAAGGCATTTTCAAAGCAGTCTCATCAGTTTGTAGTCATGGCTACAAAGTAATGCACAGAGGCTCTCTGCCAAGATATTCACCCGATCATGTTGTGCAGTGGGACTTATTCATAATGAAAGATGGATGCATGTCTCTCACCTGCATGAATTATAATCAACTTAGCTTAAGGAAATAAAGCATCTGAGCCCTCTGAGCAGACAATCTGTAGGAGTGATTTACACTCAAGACCACATGCAGTCTGAAACCCAGTGAGCCGAATTAGGTCATTAAGAGGCAATTTGGCCAGAATTTCAGTTTATAACTTTCAAAAAATAAACTTTTATTATGAACAGAGTGTGAAGAAACAACAGTGATGACGTCAAGTAAAACAAGCCAATGTATTGAATTGCAGAGATGGCAACTGGAGTTAGCATGCTAACAAGCTAGCCCCAGCCTGTGCTGTCTTGTAATATATCTTTGTACATCAACAGGCAATAGTGTGACAGCCCCTGCAGTTTCAGCTGGGAGATATAGAAGCAGTGTGTTAGCCATAAAGGAAATATTTTACCCCTAATTTCCTTCCTCAACAAAAAAATAAAACAGTAAGCCATCTGAATTCCAGTTTGTCTCTCTAACCGAATTGAAACAAGCGTTATCGCTTCAATCAATAAATGAAATAAAACTCCCAACAATAGTCTTGGCTTGTTTTCCACAATCACATCTGGTTTGGTCGGAAAAAAAATCCTCAAATCACAGAGTAAAATCTAAAAATAATCTGGGTCTCACTCTTCCCTCTGCCACTATGTGCCTTTCTCTACCCACCTGCTGTGTCTTCTCGACCCTGGAAACGTAGTCCTGGTCAGGGCTGCTGTAAATCACCTCCATACTGTCTTCAAACTGGCCTCTTTTTTTTTGCCTCGTTGAGCCAGTTAGTTCTGTGACTAACTGAGCTACTTGCTAAATGCAGCTAATCACTACAGTCAAAGATAGCTACAGCAAAGTGTATAGTGAGCAGCAGTAAGCTGCTATGCTGCCCCTTATAGCTTTGGAGCTACCTACCTGAAAGAAGTGTTTCAGATTTGTCAAAACATTATTGTTTGTGGTCCAGTATCTACAGTATATCAGCTTATTCAAATTTAGATGGTGAATGACAGAGAATACGAGAAATGTATCAATGATTGGAATCTGTCAAACTAATACGTTCATTTAAGTTATGACAAAATCGTTTAAATACATTTTTCCTCTCTTTCTCCTCTGTTTTCTTCCTTTCCTTTACTTAATGTTTTTTTTTTACCATGTTCCCACTTTCAAGAAAAGCTGTGAATTGAGCCATTAACTTGACAGGGACTCTCAAAGGTATAAAGCTTGGAAAGCTTCTGTATTTTGTTAAATGGCTTCACTGAGCACAACATTCGCACTGACTTTCATCTGTCCACATGCAAGTAGTTTTTACACTAAATAAACACTATTATCAATTTATAGTCTGTCAGTCACAAATGCATTTATAACACTTGAAGAAGACCTGTTTTAATATAGGACTTTAACTCTTGTGTGATTAGTGCCTGTAAATATGTGATCAATCTGTACAGGGCTTACGCAAGGTCGACTTGATTGCTAACCTCGTCTGATGGTTACTATCTGTATGTTTATGCCGTCCTAACTGAGGCTTCTTTTCTTTTCATTACAATGTACGAAACCAGTGTTTAGATCATCTTCAGTATGTATCGCATCTTTAATGCTCAGCGATCATTACCGCGTTGTTTTCACTGCATCTCTCAGTAATCACGGTGCCAGTACGGTGATGTCATTGGACTGACAGCAGCTGCCAAACCCCAAAACAAACAGGCATGAGTTTTTCTTCTGGGACTGCAAATAACAGAGCGCAGAAATTAACACAGTGACCACTAAAGAGACAAGAATATCTGCGCTATGAGGGGAAATAGATGTAGAATTATCCATTTTTACTAATCTATTATAGTTAATAGAAGGAAAACAGGCTGTCTGACATCTATAGCGACAGTGAGTGCTTACAGTATCTTTAGCATGAAAAACACTATGCCTGTATGAGTACTCGGAAATAGATACGACAAGTTGTAATGTGATGTTGTTGCTGATCCAGCACAATAAATGTGCTCAGTCTAGACTGTGATTATAGGCAGCCAGAGAGACTATAAGTCCACAAAATACAGCCCTGATTTGCATCTAATAACCCGTACTTCTCATTCTTGGTTTAATGCATGATGAAAACAAAATCCATCACACCAACACAGTGGAGGAATGCCAAAACACTGCAGTGTCTGCTTTTCTCGAGCAGTTCGATGGTACAGAAGATGTCTGCAGAGATTTGGTATGTTTTGGTATCAGTTCACTTCAGTTCAAAATAGAGAAGTGAGCAGTGTGTCCTAAAATAACATGTTTACCTTCAAGCGACAAAGCCCTCCAGCGGCCGTCAGATTATCATTATGGGATCAAAGGAGGAAGTCAGGTGACACTGTCATGAAGCAACAAAGTCTATGTATATGGAGGAAGTCGGGATGAATGGAAGGGTCAACAAAAGATTGGACTTCCCATTTTAAAGACACTTGTAATGAGCCAGACACCAAAACAATGCAGAATATGCGATGGAAATATGACATTATAAAACATCTTGAGTTCAAAATGACTGAATTGGTCTACTGATTCAATTTTTTTTTTTTTTTAATTTTCAGTTTGGTTGATTGATGGTATATATCACAGTTCCCAAAACTCATGACCATTGCAGGGTACCAGAAACAGGAATCCAGACTTTTGTTGTACAGTCACAGTTACTTGAGGTTTACGCTCAAAAACTACTTGTTTAGTTTAAAAAAACATCATAGTTTGGGTTAAAATATTACTGCTGTGACTTACAGTAACAAACATACACTGTAAAAATTGTTACTGTAATTTCACAGTGAATTACTGGCTGACAATTGTAGTAAAGTTAAGTAATTATTTTGGAGTAATATACCTGAAAATGACTAATGTATTATGTTTCTACTGTAACCAGACAAAAACTTACCGTGAAAACACAGTATTATGATCTTAAATTACAATATCATACTGCAATAATTGTCTTTAATTATTGTAAATTCACAACAATTTATCATCATATTAAAGTAAATTGCTGTGTTTTCACTGTAACCCAGCCACAATATTACTGTAAAACTATAATATTTTATTATGCTGTGTTAACTCGTGATTTAATTGCTACACTTTTCTTACATCAACTCAGTAGCCAATTTATTCCTGTAGATTTACAGGATGTACACTACATTAAAATACTGTCATTTTACATATAAACTGTATTTTTATAGCAAAATTATTTTTATCTAGATTTAAAGAGTACCTACATTACACAACGGCCTCCTGAACAAAAGTCCCAGACCTCCTCCCTATGCAGACTTTTCACTACTCAGACTGCTTATCCTCACTTCCTCCTTTGCAACCACGATATTTATTGCAACCACTAGAGGTCGAGCCTAAAAGGACACATAAATATGGGTTATTAATAAGCTGCTTTCATCGTCAACATACAGTATATGGTTGTTTTCCTGATGAGGAATGTTTGGACATGTCATTTGTTTGCCTCATATTTCAATGTGGGTAAGGTTACATCAGATCTGTGTGGAACAATGAGTAGATTATTTTAATCTACAACAATTTTTTTCAGTCCGAGCGGAAACACCTGATTTGAGAGAAATGTTCTCTATGTCAGAACTTATTCAGAAAAGGTGTTTCCATTTCTCCGCAGGCACAATAACTCTTTGACGAAAAAAAAAGACACCACCTCAAGCGAGTGTAAAAACTTTTATGTGAAACTGGGGAAGTTCCTTTTTGAATTCTGCTGTTTCTGTCACCTTTTTTCCGTATGCGGTATTAAAACGTGTCGATGGAAACACAGCTAGGGCGTAGGTTGAATCACTCAGTCAGTTACGGAGTGAGTTACAGCGCTGCAAAACGTAAGATTTAAATGTCAGGGATTACTGCTTCACACCCAAGATTGTTTCAACAGTCTGTCAATCATTGCAACAAAAGATCCCTAATGGGAAAGAGTCGTGTAGGAGGGGAGCCCTCGAACAGAAGGAAGAGAGACAAAAGGGAAATAGTGGGAGACGCAGGTAAAGGCTGTCTCCCTTCATGGATGCCGTAACCCAGGAAGTGCAGGATGCCGCTCACAGGTGTGAATGAAGAGCCCGGTTGGTTTCCCACTCACACCTCTGTTCTTATCACACAGCCTCACTTTTTATAGAGCCGCCGCAGACAGTTTCCCGAAGAGCCGCATGTTGCTCGGTGACAGGCAGTTCCTTTTGTCATGAGAACGTGTGAAAAGACGGAGAAATGATTGCACCTGCTTTGTGCCTCCGCCTCTCAAAGTGAACGCTTACCCTTTTGGCGTGCATGTGCAGTCAGGATGAAGCGGTTTCTGGGATCTCTGTGTGGTGACGCTTTCAAGTGCGAGAAGTTCGTAGGAATGGAGAAGATGCAATTTTACAAAGGGTGATGCGAGAGCGTTCCATTATGAACAAAGAGAGGTTGAAAAAAAAAGGACTTTGCAGCTTTTCTATTCTCCTGCAACTTTTTCTTCAAACACTTGTGTTTCGTTGCCCCCAGAACTTCTTACATCTGACGCTGTGCCTTTAGAAAACTGCTGTTACATCCTGTATTATCTATTTGTTGCCGATATTTTGTCGACATTTTAAAGCTAGCCCCACCATACACACAGACGCACTCACATCAGCTCATACCATATTCATTAAAAGGAAAGAAAAAAGGTAACATTACCACAAGCTGTGTGTCAGCGTGAAAATTCAACTCTCATGTGCACACAAGCCATGAAGCCTGAAACCGACAAGCGTCTCTCACTGTTCCCCATTCATTAACACTCCTCTCATTCAGGAAATCTGTCAAAACTTCAGAGAAGTGAGGGTGAATGATGTGGAAAGGAATGCAACAGTGGATATCTGCAGGGGGAAGGAGTAATAGGGTGTCGTTTCTCCTTCATTTCAAGGCAAGTGGGAGAGACCGGGAGGAGAATAAAAAGAGCATGAACATGTTTTTCTTCTCGCTAATCTCACACTGAGTTTTCACACCTAACTGCTCCAGCAATGATACATTATTCAGTGTTTGCACAGCCTTGCCCATACTAGAATAAGCTGCGCGAGTGTGTGAGCTATGGCCAAAATAACAGACACAAAGGAGCTTCAAGGTGTCTGTTTGTTCACCTCACACTGAACTCTGAAGGTCAGCGTGTGCGAGGGTTCGGATGCTGTCGTGCATGACCGGATTTTTAAGGAAACACTGCATTGAGGGAGCCAAAGATGACTTATCGCAAAAAAAAACACAACTTCTCATTGACGTCAAGTCACCACACTCGAGCAAGTTCAAAAGCCGGCAAGCCCACCTGCTGCGGCCCACCCCCATTGACAATGTTATCGACAGACTTTTTTTCGAGAAATCACATGGGACACAACAGTTCTCCGTTCGTGTCTTTTGGAGAACCACACTGGGAGAAGAAAGCTTTAAAGAAATTTGTTTGATGTTAAAAAGCACAGAGCCACGAGCTCCAGGAATGTTTTTCGGTTAAGTAGGACTGACTACTGGGAACGAGGGTGCTGAGGAAAAGCCTGTTAAAAATGTGTGCTGACAAATTAGAGCTTGAACTGGAATCTACAGTCACAACTGACTTACATGGGAGGGAAGTCCTTCAAATACTATAATAACTAAATACAACTATACTTAATGGTCATGATTCTGGTTATGCTTCTGTGGTTTCCTGTTTTATTTTGAAGTTTTGCCCTCATGTGACATGTTTTTACCTTTCATTTTTGTGTGTCTGATCTCCTGCCCTCTTTCTGTGTCCACCTGTGTCTTGTCTGTATTAATCCTCGGATCCACCTCGGACGTGGTGACAGAGCCGTCAGTGATATTTATTTAAATGGACTCTTGGCAAAACATTTTATTGTCTTGAGAAGCAAACCTGCACCTGCGTACTTTAACCCAAGTATGTGAAGTTACTGCATGACAGTGAGGTTATTTATATATTAACATCACTGTGGTTGATATTTTTATGTGTATAATCAGATGTAAACTCGAGTCATTGTAACTCTTATGAAGTTTGTTGATTACATGAATATCTACTGAATATCAATAATTACTTTTTAAACAGATAATTTGGCCAATAACATCATTATTTGACAGGTGTACAGTGTTTTTTCTCTTTGTAAAGATCCGATACTGCAGGTAAGACTGCAGTGACTTGTTGGGTAGTGACTTGCCTCGACTTGCTTGAGACTTGGACCAAATGACTTGGGTCACATGTCTTTTACAATGGATGAAATGTGGCTACTATGTGTAATGTGAAAGGGGTCAAACATAAGACTAAAGCCCTATTCGCAGGACTAGTATTACCTGGGGACCTCTAGTAATTTGTATTATACCATGATCTGGGGGAATACTCGATTCTGATTGGCTGCAGGGTGTGCATTAACCCCTGATATATGGACACCTACTAAGTAGTTCCAGTCAAATTGTCTGTTCACCGGTCTAAATTAATGCGCTAGCTGGAGTATCAGCCTGTCAACAGTGAGCCCGATCCTCTGAACACCACAGGATGGCGACTGCAACACACAAGCTGCAAAAAGTACACTACCCCTCTAAATTTACTGATATTTTGTATCACATAAGCGAATAATCTCACATCCTGTTCGCTGTTCAACTCTCTACTTCAGGCTGCGGCCACAGTAACGTTACACACGGCCGATCATTTGTGAAAATCTTGATATTGATTTGGGGACAATGACATGACTGGTTTGCTAGCTAGTCTTGTCGTTTAACATACTGTCAAATTATATTTACTGTTTGTCAACCGTACACAATGTTATTGACTTTGAATCTTGCTAGCATAGCGTTAGCTTTCTGGCTCATCGCTGAGCGGACTAGAATATCTCCCGTTGCCAAGTTGTATCTAAGGTCCGTCCTATTTACTGGAGTAGTGAACAACATTTCCGTTGCATAAGAACCTTACGGGAGGGTAATGATTGT
>OMLP01023476.1:25809-56193 GCA_900302685.1 Spondyliosoma cantharus | reverse complement strand
TGAACATCAAATCTGACATCATCACAACAAAGGACATCTCAACGAGCAGAAAAACAACAAAGCCAACGGCGTGTAAAGATCGTCTGCTTCTTCCTGGCTCCCCTCCTCCACTATATAGCCGACTTTATAACAATGGTGCAGTTTCCATGGCAGCTAGAGCATGTTAAGCTTTAGGATAACAGTGAAAAAAGTGGGGAGAAGGACAGGGAATAATCACAGGGTATGAGGGACTAAAAATAGCGAGGGACTTAATCCCAGGCATTATTTATTCATCTAAAACTTCTCGTGTCTGCGCCGGCTGTGTAAACATCATTTCTTCTGCAGTTCCTCGTCGACCTAAACCCCCACAGTCTTACTGACTGACTAATACTACGATTGTACGAGAGGGCTGGATGCAGTTGTAACACAAAGACGACGCACATGTAGACGGACATACAGAGGTTGGATCTGATGTGGTGAGACTGTCTGGTGAGAGAAGCTAGCTCTAGATTATTGCAAGCAATCTAGTGCTGTTCCTATTTTCACATGAAGTATGAGCGAGAGTGCATAGTAGAGAGTGAAATGAGCGCAAAGCTAATGCTTCGACACTGAAAAACATTCACAGTGACAACTTGTCTATTCGTAATTAAATATCCCCCTTAATGATGCCACACATGACCAGAAAAATGTGCCAATGTTGAATTGAATCAGTGCCAGTTCATTTGTTGTATGTGTTGATTTATAATGTATAGACTGTGGTGAAGCTGTATGTGTGCAGTGACTGTGGCTGCGCCTTTGTGTCTGTCGCACTGTGAGTGTTAGACTGATGATGAGCCGAATAGAGGTCAGCCTCAGGCAGCAGGCAGGGCCAGGCTGCTTGGCTTGGTGAACTGCTATCTTTCATTGTCTCTTGTTTGGAGACAAGAAATCTCAGATGGGTACGGGTAAAGACCATGGTAGTAGTATTCTATATGTTTTAACATATAATGGACTTTTTAATGCCTAAAATTAATTTATGATACTATTTAGTATTATTTCATCGGAGTATTCACTTTTTAAATCGTATGATATTGCAGTTTCTTTTACAGTTTCCACTGTAAAATGTCCTGCTCACTGTGTATCTATGTCACAAAGCAGACAATCTAATGGTGCGTTCAGACCGAACATGAGGCGAGTCACTATCGGTCTGAACCATAAGGGTACCATATGATGATCGGTCATTCCAGCAATATCAAAATATTTTAGAGACCCAAGTATCAATATCTGTATTAGCCTGAAAAATTCAGTATCTGTTGGCCTAGACCTGGGGCAATACATCTATTATATTGTTATCATGATATACTATATATAGTCTTAGATTATGGACATTGTTATGTTTTGATATGAAACAAGTGTTGATTTTCTTCCTGGCTTTAAAGACAGCATTACAGTAAAGTGATGTCATCTTCTGAACTCACCAGCCTGTTCTACTTGTTTTAGTGCTCATCTTTTACTCACTATGATTATTTATCAACAGTGTCTTTTATGACATATTGACACAATGTCAGTATGTTGTAAAAGTACAAATAGTCATCCCTGCAATATTGTTACAATATCAATATAAAGGTATTTGGCCAGAAATATTGTTTTTATCATTTAATTTTATCTCCCAGTCGAAGTTTTTCTGAAGTGCTTATTGAGCCGATTACTTTAAGGCCATATCACCCAGCCCTAAGTTACAAACGCTACAAACACACATCAAACCACATCAGCTGAGAGTGCAGGATGTTTAACTTGATATATGCTTGGGTCCCAGTTAAGGTTTTTTCATTAGGAAACTCAGATTTTCCCTATAATAACTACCAAATGACATAGTTTTTTAACCCCTACAAAACTGCCCTGAAAATTCTGAAAAGACTAGAGCACTACCAAACCACTACCAAAACAAAGACAAATGAAGTTTTGAATTTGCGTGAGATATTCTACACTATTCTGCACTATACTTGCAAGCTTTTGCATTTTTTTTCTGGAACATTTGAACGTATTGCACTACTCTCTTCCCTGAATGAAACTTGCTTTGTGTCATCAGGTGACCGAAGTACAGTATTTCGGTCTGGAGGTGGTTTTACATGGGGAGTTCTTCATTTCCATTTCATGAAGATAGAGACAGTCAAAAAGCTTCGGGGATTCAAAAATAATGACCTTTGAGCGTGGATTATTTGTTTTACTGGTAACAAGTAACATTTCAAATGTCAATAACCAACAAGACCTTTGTTATAAATTATGTTTGTTGTCAGCAAATGTGATTTAACGCAACATAAATTAAACTTAGTTACGTTACCTCATTCATGAACATATCTGCCTGTGTCACGTCAGGTAGATTATGATTGGCAATGCTGGCTGTTTTAACAGCAAAGACAACAACTCCCATGATCCCTCTCTAGCTCACAACTCCCTCTCTAGCTCACAACATTGTCATTGTCATGACATTATGTCTGTTGTACTGTTTTGGGCCGAGAATACATACTGTGCATTTAAGAACCAACCTTCATGCTCTAAGGTTCAACAGTTATCGAGAGAGCCTATGAGTATGTTCAGCTTTGAAATGAAGAATTAATTTATAAGAAACCCAACTGAAAAATGGGCTGCCAGTGTTACCCTAGTGAGATGGTCTCCCAAGCTCTTGATAATCAGATTATATGCGCACCTTACATGTAGAGGTGGACAAAATTTCAGTATATTTCCCTGGTGTGACATCCTAATACATTTTCAATCCAGCAAAAATGGAGAGTGCCTGAGATTTTGCAATTCACTTCCAGTATTTGGCATCGTAAAACATGTAATCTTGAGGCTTGTGAGTGAGACATAGGTGTTTTCTTGACCTACTTAGAGAGTTGTTTTCTCAGTACTTTGTCCTGCTTCATTGCTAAACACAATGCTGTTTTCCAAGTGTCTGCAATGACTCGGGGAGAAGGGAAATGCAGAAAGCATTAATTCTGACATACCCACTGACTGTAATGGATGTGACATTTTCAAACATCTTCTTTCACGCATTTTTTTGAACGACAGGTGGATTCTTAAAAGCTTAGTTTGTGCAACTGAAAAAGCCAGACATGACAAATAAGTGAAAAAAAATGTATGACCTGATTTCAGTTTCTTTCAGGTTTACAGTGCGTTTTAGTCTCTTTCAGCTCATTGTTTTGGAATAATGTCAAAAACGACTGCACTGTTCTTGTAAACTGTTTACTAGTTTACTATGTGCTCAGCACCAGACAACAGACAGACAACGTCAACAGTTAGCTGGTGAACATAATAGTGCATTTAACAGTTGAAGAGACAGTTGGTGGAGACCAGAACAGAGATAAAAGGAGGGAGAATATTGAACTGACATTCAGCTGGACATAAAACTCTACTCCGAAAAATGCTAATGTTGCTCTGTGTCTGCTGGAAGTGTAAATAATAACTGTTTATTACTTATTATTAGCTATCAACTGATGATATGTCAATGTTATATTTACAGATTGTTGTGCTATTTCAAAGTGGCCAAAAAGATCTATTAATGCAGGTTTAACAAAATGCACCAACAACTGATTCACAATAAATCAAGACTATTAGGCTAATATAATAATAAAATATCATATAGCACTTCCTTTAGAATTGTTCTAAGGGCTAGGAATTGAACCTCAATACTATTTTTGGTCAAACAAAAAATGTTCTGCCAAGTATCAAAAGCTGGCAATGGTTGTTCAGATTTGTATTGTTCTAGCTAACTCTTTGTTCAGAAACTCTCTGATTTAGTTTTTATTTTACCAAATGCAGTCTGTATTCAGGCAAAGTTACTGTATGGATTCTTGTGTTCAGACAACGATAGCAAAGATGAGAGAAAACAGAAGTGCTTGGCTCAATGTCATATACTGGAAAACATGTCACTGTGGTATACAGTACTGTAGGTGCTAAAAGTTGTATATGTGTCAGCATTTTACTATTTGAAACAATACCATGGCCAAATTATGAAATATCCTACCAAATTGCACAAATTTCACTTATCTTAGTCTACTGGAAAATGATGGAGAGCTGCTTGGGAACTGAAGTGCATGGCTGCTGCTCTACACAGATTTTCGGTGGCAGATGTTTGTTGGAATGATTACCTAACCACTTCTAAAAATTGAAGCTTCAGTGATATAAGAGCTTCTCGGGGTATTAGTCGTACTGAATTGAGGACTGGATCCAGACTGTTTGTTCTGAAAGGTCTCCGGTCAAGTTCAACGAGATGTGTTTTTATTTGTTGGCAACAAAGGAGTATTTACTTGCCAGGTTCTTGAATCGAGTTTGGTGATGACATTTTCCAAGCACAACAGAAGGTGCAACATGACCGTGTTGGTTCCAAGGTTGCGCTGAGTCCACGTTATCGAGCTCTCAGCATCTCCTCCAGCTTGTCGCTCCTGCTCCCTTTCTCTTGCTCTGTCCGTGGTGCTGAAAGCCTCCATTCACCGCTGAGACAAGTATTTCCATTTAGAAAATAGGCGCTGTCTTAAAAAGGCCAGGAAGGCTTTCTTCTGAATAGAGCTGCTTTCAGCAGCATTGAGAGCACTGTTAGGTTTGTTCTGAGACAATACCCTGCGCTGCTGTGATGGGCTGCTTAAGTTCAGAGGTACAACAGACCTGCTGAAGACGAGGCTGAATGGGATCTTTTTTTCATTTGGAAATAACTGACAAGATGTGAGAGGACAATTTCAGCTGTGTGATTATTTACACAGTGGCCCTGCACGGCAGAGCATGTTTCAAGTGTGCACTGTATAATTTGCTGCTACATTATCAGACGTCACTGTTTAGAAATAGCCCAGGTAGCGATTTGCACCATTAATTAGCTTCTTCTAAATTGCAGAGCTGTCACATGCTTGTAGTGTTGAAGAAAAGAGGGAACAAAGCCTCTCTGTCCTCTTTTTTTTTTTTTTTATACTCGGCATCTTTACACCATCTCTGTAATCAACCCCTTGACCTCCGACAGCTCCTCAGTCAGAAGGCTGTAATAACTCCACCCCATTGTGTAAAGTACCTGCAGCTTGTTCCTGTGTCGGAGTGAGCCCGGCGCAGGCTTTGCAGTATCTAGGTCAGTTTCCTTGACAAGATAATCCCATGTAAACTGTTGTTGGATTATCAGCTAAAATAAACCTGTTCGGATGATGGGTCACTGTTTGTTAAATGTTTAATCCGATAACTTAATGAAAGTTACCAAACAGATGTTCTCATTAGGTGCCAGATTAACAGTGTAGGCTATTAGTGACGCTGATTTGATTTAGATATATTATTTATATTATAATATGTACCCTTCCCTCATTAACATGTCTTAAAATGGCCAGACCGCTGATCTATTTTAATGAGATGCGCACTTGCATTTTCACAACTGTATCCAGCAATGTCCCAACACAGGAATACTAATGTTATTCAAGGTAATGCTGTGCTGTACTATGTAATTGATTGTAGATAGAAATAAAGGTGTAGATAATATTTGTATTAACTTAAATAACACCATATGCAACAAGAAGTTGCTATAACGTTAATTGTTTAAAAAATAAAGTTACAAATTTTTGTTGTTTAAGTTCTTGACAAAGTCAAATGAATTAATAAGCCTAAAACATTATTGGGGTATAATGAAAATTATAATTTGGGTTAAAAGTTTAAGCTACTGTTAAAATGACATGTTATACTTTTCACACTGATGCACTGGTACTCCCACATTTCCCATTTACAGTGCACAATAGTAGCAGGGTAGGGGTTTCTGTTAGAGGTCAACCGATATTGCTTTCTGACTACTGGCCCGACAATCGACCAAGGCCAATAATCAGTCTATCCCTAGTTTCAGCGTCAGCTTTGGAACTTCATATTTTGCTGAAAAATTCCAAAGCAGAAAAACCTTTACGCTACATTTGGATGATAAATCAACTAAGATTTTTTAGCCAGGGACACAGCATCTTCCACTCAAGGTTTGACAGGCTAAAACCTCTAAAGCTGCAGAAGAAAATCCTCCCCCATCCCACTGGAAAGCTGTCACATCCACAGCGGATGACACGACTGCTAGTCTCAGGTATTAAACAGAATGTCAATATAGACCTGACGTTACAGCAAGTCGTTATTTCAGCCAACGTCCACAACAGTTTTAATTATCCAGATTAACGGACAAATCCATGCTATTCATTGATTATCAGTGGCTCTGCTTGATAATGCTGTCAGATAGACTGAAGCCGGAGGAAGAGATGTGCTGTGTGATGTTATTCTTGCTGCTTAGCCCTGATTAGACTCCTATTGTTGGACTTTCAGTTGAACCGTTGCCATTGATCCAGGACAAAGAGCAGCTTTGTCATGCAGGGCAGAGAAGGCTGCCCAGGACGCCTACACTGAGATCCAGCTGAAAGGCAAGTTTAGTACTGCAGCTATAATAGTTCACCAGAGAGCAATTCAATTCAAAGACCTGAAATTGGAGCGGTTCTAGAGGCCACTGAGGCCACGTCCTTTGTGTTTTATGTGAAATACGGGTGTTTAGCAACATGGAGGCAGTTCATAGTCTACAGCTGAAAGCATAATCATGGTGGATAAGGCTTATCTCTGTTGATATGAAATTCAAAATCTACTTAAAAGTAGAAAAAAATATCCATAGTAATCTGTTTGAATTCGCAATGCAATGCAAGCCGTGCTTGGTGGGGGACCGTCATTATTGTCCATAAGTCTATAAATACTGCAAGTTATAGTTCATGACAATGTGACGAACTGTAGATGACGAGGACGCAACAAGATGTCTCAATTAAAAAGGCTGCGGGCGAACCTCGTCTATTTCTGTTACATTTTGTCACATTTGTCTTTCATTGCTACAACAACTGTCCATGTCAGCCAAGTGTAAAAACCTTTTTCTGACATTATATCTATTTTTCCATTTCCATATTTTTTTTTTTTGTGCGTGTTCAAATTGGAATAGTGCATCAAAACAGGTGAATGGAATAACATTAAAAGACCTGCTGTTGGTAATGTTGCTAACGAAAAAATGGAGGAAACAAGAAAAAGCCAGCGACATTTAAAAAAAAAAAAAGTTAAATAAAAGAAACAATAAATTCTTCAATTAAGGCTTAAGTATGTTTCCCTCTGAATTTTTATTTTGGTCGTGTAGAGGAGTCTATAAAACACCATTTTGACCTTTATGTCTGGAAATATAAAAACTAAACTTATCCAGTGTCTTTGATTTTTCAGCAAAAGACTCACAATTTCACATCACTTTAGACCATTATTATTATTATCTGTGTGAGAACAGATAATAAATGATCAACAAACAAATAGCTGGCTAAAGAAATCCACTGGGGACAAACTACAACTATTAGATCTGTCATTTAGTTCCTTTTTATTTGATTTCTTTACATTGATTTTTGGATGACTAAACTGTGCCCAAAACTGCTCTGGTTTTTTGACCTCTGTATTTAAAGCTTTGCCACGACCCAGGCTGGACAACAGGGCAAAACATTAAATATACAACAGCATTTTGACATCTATAAATCATCGCTGCATCAGTTAGTGGCATTTGTCCTGTATAGTAAAGCCAAGGATGCTGCTGGGGGAGGGTGGATGTAAGCTCGCTGGGTGATGTCATACATTTCTGAACCATGACGTAATTTCTGCTGTTGAAAAAGGCCATTAATCATTTGTGGTAATCAATTAATTTGATAATATATTGAGGTTCAAAAATGCTACACCTGTCACATTTAATCAAACAAAGCCACACGAAAGCTACAATTTCATTGTGATTACCCATTCCTCCCTGGATGTGCAGAGTCATGTGATTATCTGAAAGTGTTGCGGGAAACATGTTTATGTTCATGGAACTATTAAAAAAAGGGAGGAAAAAAAGGCCACAATTCACTTCAATGCCTCATACGAGCTTAACGGCTCAGCTACAATAGCGCTTGAGGCTAACAGATGGCCAACCTGTGGCCCTTTTTCTTTGAGATCTAGATTGCAAGTGTGTGTGCAAGCATGCATGAGTGTGCTAGTGTACAGCTGCAAGTACGCATTACCTCACATGTCATTCCTTTGTTGGACGAGAGCGATGGGAAATGTGCTTCTCCGCAGAATGGTGGGGTTATTTAAAGGGAGGCAACAAAACAAAAGAGGGAGACTGGGGAGAGAAAGTGAGATAGTGAGAGAATGGGTTTGAGTCATGTGTTTACCTGCCAGTGGTGCTTTTTCTGTGTTGTCGCCATGGCAACAGCGGCTCGCTGTATTTGTGTGTGTGCTGTGCGTCTGTGTGTGTGTGTGTGACAAGGGATGTAATTCTGCCTGTCACCAGTGTAGCCTAGAGCTGGCTCCCCAGCTGCTGGTTGCCATGAGACCAGACAGACACATCCTCCGCTTCAATGATGAATCTTTTCTGTTGATGCTCAAATCACTAAAAAGATTAGGTACATTTTGTTTGAGATGTGTCGAGATAAATGGCCAATGGCCGTGCTTTGTATTACTCAAAATCAAATCAATCATATAAGTCGCTTGAAAAGTAATATCATTAAAGTTTCATTAAAATTATGAGGGGAAAAATAGAAGACGTACTAGATCATTTTAAATGTAGGCGTGCTTAGGTAATGTAAGCCTACAAGTTTTTTCCCCCGTAGGCTACGTGCTAACGAGACAAAAGCACACACACTAATTTGATGGCAATAAATACAAAACTCTGGACTTGGGTAAATAATCGTATAGCCTGTTTACACTGAAAGATTTTTTCACGGAATTTATTGCGAAATATGTTGTTCATAAAACACAACACGATTTTTCATATTGTAAAAAATAAGGGGTTGGTTTGTTGAGTTTGAGCGTTTGAGAATTGCATCTTGAAGTGAACTAATACCCTTTTTTCTTTTCTTTTTTATTATAGGGGCGTTCTGACATGACGGAAGTAGAGCCAGTGTTGGACTTTGCCTCCTCGGGGCGCTCGGGGAGAAGAAATGCCCTGCCTGACATCCTGGGCTCTCCGGCGGGTGTAAACCCTGGTGACCTGCCTCTTAAGCTGGCTGAGCTATCCCTCAAAGGTGAAGCGCCCGATGTTTTCTTTTTCATTATTACAACACTGAGCACAATGCAGATTCAAACAGCTCTGGTCCATACATGGCAACGATTTGGGACTTAAGACTTACGCTTGAGAAGGAGCTCCCGTTATACACATTTGGGACAGATTTGGGCTCGGATTAACACTTACGAATTGGGTTTAACTTGCTGATTCCCTTCCAGAATCTTCCCAAGTCATTTATCACGACTCTGGCAACAGTGTGCCTACCAGGCATGCCAACTTTAGACCACTGTTGGACAGTTGGGCAGAGTATTTTTGGCAACATGGGTAGCAAACAAATAAGCATGCTGCTAAATCAAATGTAATGACGCAATTCGTCTTGAATGCTTCTAAAAATATCACGTATAAGTACAATACTAGCTCTCTCGTTCTGTGCTGACATCTCCGTGCACCAAATGTTGCAGACTGTAAACTGGCCGGTTCTGTTACATGCACACTCAATGCTTTTATTACCAATAGTTACAGTAAGCATGCGCCCACTTAGCTCCCCCTGATTCTAGAGTTCTGGACACCATGCATTTCCCCCAAAATAACCCCATCTTATAAACACACTTTATTTTTAAAGCAGTTGGTGCTTTGCTACTCTGTAGTGGATTAGAATCTGGCTTTGCTGCAGTTTTTCACAGGAGCCATAACATGACTCAAAGGTCTCAGCATGTAGTGTCATTTCATTGAAGTCACTGGTATCGATCAAGAATAGCTCTGGGCGGCCTGATTCTTTCTTTTTTGACCTTGAAAGTAACTGCAACATATTTCTTATGGTGCCTTTTTGGGTTTGCGCGCAGATGGTCCAGGAGGGGCCCAGTCACCCACGGCGGAGGAGCCTCCAGCGCTGCCGGAGAGCTCGGAGGGGAAAGAGGGATCGTAGGGACTTGTTTATTTACCTCCCCGGAGACCTGCGAAGATAACCTGAGAGACGGGATGAGGAGTGAGATAGAGGACAACCTGTGGGAGAAAGAGTGATTATCTGTGGAGAGTCAGCCTGTTTGCGAAGCAGCTGAGCCACGGAGGGAGAGTGACGGACCGACTCCCGCAGGACTGGAGCCAGGAGCTTAGGACTGTTTGGCACTGAGACGTCACTTAGTTATGAACCGATGAGTGTGTGTGCGTGTTACACACTCACTTCAGACACTACACTGAGAATCAAAGGGACCATGACAGATTGTATACTGTACACTATTTTTTTATGATTTATTTAAGACTAAAGAAAAAACAGGAACTCAAAGTCAGACTGTACCATTACCTTGCATTTCCTGCTGATTTTTGTATGCTAGTGGTGTGTGTTATTTAAACTGACAATAGTAGGAGGGAGTTCGGTAGCAGCATTTAGTGGCTTGAAGCTTTTTTAACCCAACTGGATGCAAAACGGCTCATGTGACACAAGAAATCAGTAGATTTAAGAAAAACGGGAAGTCTTTGTGTTGTCTCGCTCACTTCTGCTTTTACACTAAATGTGTACGATCTACTATATGTTTTTTCAAATCTGAGGCTGTTGTACAGTGTATCTACATTGTGAAATGTACAGTTTTTACCCCACGTCACCAGACTGTTTTGATCTTAGCAACAACAACCAGGGATTTGATCCATGTTTTTTTAGGCGTCCATACGGTGCGAGGTGATAAGTGGAGGAGCCGTCTGTATCTTTCAGAGACATTCCTTTAGAGAATAGTGTCCCACTGCCAGCGGTGTACACACTGCTCCATTATAATACTTAGAAAAGTCAGAGATTTCCTTTTGTTTTTTCGCTCAAGGCTGCTTTTAAAAGTAATTTTTCCAAACCTCTGAAAATGTGCCTAGTGGCAGTTCACAACCCAAAATCTGTGTTGTGTTCTTTCTCTGTGAAGTACTGTTATTGACTATTTTGGGGCTAATGATATTTCCTCAGTTTTAATAGGAGGTATCATGACACCTCTTTACTGCTTGAACTGTAAATGAAAAAAAAACAAACAAACAAACACTTTTGTAACATTCTGCAGGAATGCGTCTGCAGATCCTACAGCATCCTACAGGAAAGGCGGTCAGTTTTATGTCAACTTCAGCAGGGCTTTTTTTCTGCGCCGAGGCTCCTCGCATGTGCTCCTTCCAGCGACGGCAGCATATGCCTGCGGACTGGCCGCGGGAGCGAGCAGCAAGCAACACCACCGCCACAATGTGTTTCGGGTGCCGAAAATGGCAGCACGGAGAAAAGTCTGTTCACACTCATCAACACATGAGCAGAGCTGTGAATAGGATGCAAGATGGAGAGAGAGAGAGAAGCACAGCAAGAGTCCATGTTTGTCAGCTATCCACTCACTGCTACTGTATATACTGTATTGTAGTATAACCCCGTGTGTCATACATGCTGCCTGTATGATTATCATTGTACCCAGAGAAGAAATGACGTTCTGTAATTGTCTCTATTTGAAGATGTTTTGCCGGTGGCTGTGTCTTTATGTGGATTTGTTTCACAAATGCAACAGGAAAGCCTGATGTGCTGCTGCCCAGCCTCTGTTTTTGATGCTGTTCTACTACTAATGCTGATGAGAAGTGTTCACGGTCTATCTGAAGCTGTATGATCAACTCTTTTTGGGGGCTTGATGAATCAGAGGTGTCTTTTGTAGTGTCCTGATCTCTTAAGTGGTGCATATATTTTACTTAGCTGGATTGAATCCCATGTGTTGATTCTATCTGGTGGTGAAAATCGCCATTAAACCCACAAGCTTTACATATACATCTGTGTGCTCAAGAGTGTAATTTCTATGCAAAGCCGCCAGTGCTACTGCTTGAACTTTATATTTTGACATACATTATGTAACAAAAAAGATCTTTGGAAATAAGGATAATAATTAAAGGACTGATGTGTAGGTAGATCTAGTGGATCTGAGTTTGCAGATTGCAACCAATTGAACACCCCTCGCCTCACCTTCCCCTAAGGTGGCTGCTAAAAATGTGAAGGGCCTTCTCTGGAGCCAGGGTTTGGTTTGTCCATTCTGGGCTACTGTGGAAACATGGTGGTGCAACATGGTGGACTTGCCATGCAGAACAAAACACACCCATTTGTCAGCAGAGGATACACATTACCAAAATCAACAATCATAAATATTCGCCTCACTTTCACTTTCCTTCTATTATGACATACTACTGATGATATTATTCCTTCATGTTCTTGCTGCAGATGCAGCTGATGCACTTGAGAAGAGGACCTGCTCTTCTCTCTAGATATAAAAGGCTCATTATAGGTCACAAAAACACAAAAAACGTAATTAAGAATATGTTACATCTCTGCAAATGGCTCTCACTGAATTCCCCTAAATGCTACACAGTGGAGTGTTAAATGATTTTGATATAATTTAGTGCTAGCGCCACATTGGCTCTGTGGAGGGCAAGGTCAGTACATTACTGTGGTCGAGACTAAAGTAGCTCAATAACTATTGAATGGATGGCCATGGACATGAGTACAGACATGAATTAATGTTCCCCAGGGGATAAAGCCAACAGACAGTGTTGATTGGTTGACTTTTCATGAAAGCTAACAGTTAGCTTAAATTTTGTCCAATACTTTGATATACTTAATACCAGCAGTAGTAATGCAATTGCCATCAACCTTAGCTGCACTCTGTGTTTAAAGCTGATTAGCAAATATTAGCATGCTAGCATGCTAATCAAAGATAATCATGGTAAACAGTACCAGCTAAATACCAGCATCTTAGCACGGTCATTGTGTGCATGTTAACATATTGACATAAGAAAGCACCAATGTTCCACAGCTGCTAGCATGGTTGTTGACATGCTTTATCTACTACAGGGTTCGTACGGTTGCTTGAAATCCGTGAAAGTGCTTGAATTTCAATGTTGTGTTTTCAAGGTCTGAAAAGTGCTTGGATTTAGTTTAAGTACTTGAAAGTGCTTGACATTATAACTCTGTGTCTTTCACAAAATTGGGATCAGACTGGATAGTTTTCTTATTACAAGGTGAAATAAAATCAGTAAGCGAACCGTATGCGGAGATTTTTTCTCCTGGCCTCCGCTGAGCCTCTCTGGTCATCTCTGCGACCTGCTAGTCTGTGTGTAACCCTGCCCAGCCCCCTTCGAAGAGAGACAGCAAGAGATGACAAAATGCCGGGAGGCTGCCGTTTTAACAAGCGTTGGCTTGAAAATTATAACTACAACAATGGTTAAGACAAGGACTGAATCAAAGAGTGACATCATGCAAGGTCTGCAAAAAAGATTTGCAGATTTGTGCAATGGGAGAGTCTGCGCTCCAGTCACATGAAATGTAAGTCTTAAATGTAAGACTTTTTGTGTAACTTAGGCCAACGCTGCAAGTTAACACTTTGTTTATGTTAAACGCTTACACTAGCTAAATTAGTGGTTTTACAGACTAAATTATATAAAATGTAGGGTTGTCAAAGTTAATGTGTTAACTATAGACTGTAGAAAAAACGTGCGCGTTAACGCATGTGATTAATATGGAAACCATAACACACTAAAGAATAATTAACGCACCATTAATCACGTTACGTGACCTTGTTAAGTTAGCGCCTGACTGTCTGTGTATGCAGTCGATGGCCTGTGTATGTATCGTCACACATGCAGCCTGGTAGCAATAGAGAAGGATGGCTGAGGAGAAGGTCGAATTTGATGCAATTTGGACTGATGGCTTCCCTTTTTTTGGATAAAACTTTGTGTTCTCCTTTAATTTCTAAACTTTTTGCTATTATGAAATATCATTTTAGATGTTTACAGCATAATACAGTGTACATAATTGTGATAAAAAGTGAAAAAATAAATAAACATGAGTATGTATATTCCTGTAGATATGCATTTTACCCCAGCGTTAAGGTGCTGGAAAATTTTGAAAATGACCCTTAAAAGTGCTTGAAAGGTGCTTGAATTTGACCTTGAAAAATGTATATGAACCCTGCTACTACACATGGACCAATAGCTGATGAATCCCCAGATACATTATAACAGCTGACACTGTGGTGAATTCATTTTGTTGACTTCTGCATGCTAAGAAGATACTTCATGGCAGGGAGAGCAGACAGACATGTCAGCTCAAGGCAAACTTAAAGAGGATTCTGATGATTATACAAATCACAGTGTATTTACAACATGAAAAAGTTGTCTAAAGCTTTTTGTGTCTCCAGAGCGAGCTGGGTGAAGTCTAAAATGTGTCCTCAAGAAAGACGTGACCTTTGCTGTAATGCAACCAGGTCAGGCCAAAGCACCGGCACCGGGCCAAATGTTGCACATTTCACAGTAGCGAAGAAGAAATCTGGCACACTGTCAGTGTAAAGGTCAAAAGTCATTTCTAACTGAAATGAATGAATCCATGATCGTCAGGTAAATAAAGAAAAATCATAACCAAAATATTGTTATGTAATATATGTTTTTTCAGAGTCAGATTGATGAGTGTGTTTATAAGACTTAATAAGGAGCAAGAGCTTTGTAGCATCACTGATATTTTAAAAATGTAATTGATAAATATCCCTAAAAAGACTTTGTGCTCCCCAGAGGACGAATCGTTTCCATTTTGCCCCCCAGAGACAACATTTCTTTGAGTGAATAAAATGTACAGCACTGGAGTCACAAGAAGGCAGCAGGGTTGGATGGTGTGCATTTGGACTCTAGGACTGCCACACCGGAGTCCAGTGTTTACATCCAGACCGATCTGCAGTTAATGCTCTCAGGGGGATACATTAAGGCAACAAAAGTGTTTAGGTTAAGGTTAGTGAAAGATCAGAATTTTGGTCATATGTTCATAAAATATCTCATCTCTCAAGTGACTGGTGACGTTCTGTGGATAGCATTTTGGTGAAAAACAAAAGAAATGTGTTATCATTAAACTTTTCACCAATACTTTCATCACCAACATTTTTGCGACTTGCCAGGTAAGTTCAACTTTTCCCATTGGGTTTATATAGGATGCAGTATGGTTTCTGTTAGAAATGTATTTGCTGTTTCAATTCATTTGTACATACACGTAATTTCTAGATGACAGGGCTGTCTGTGTGAACCTCGGACCAAAACTTTGAGATATCTCACTAAAGGTTTCATATTCATGCTCTCAGAGGATGAACCATTTGGATTTGGAGCTTTCACATTCATACTCCAACGCAGTTTCATATTGGGTGTCATTTTAGCGGGTGAATGCTAAAAGACATAAAGAGGCCCAAAGAATGTTTCCTTGTTTTATTTGTCGTTGTAAACTTTAACTGATTATTCAAGAATAAGGTGCAATGTGGATGAATTTGCCACCTGTTGAATTCATACAAATACAAAAAGGGGGCAACACATCATCAGAGTAACCGCTAACTGTAGTTGCAGAAAGCTAGTCAGCTCAGTTAGCCGTGCTGCTAGCACTCCTATTAGCTTACCGTGACCAGACTGGGATCTTGGAGCACTTGTTTGGTGGCTCTATCTGATGTTTTAAAGCTCTTGCCAGATTGAACAAAGTACACACACACACACACACACACACTACATTTTCTGCAGAGCACTATATAGCACTGTTCCATCTGATTACAGGCACCATCTCTGATGATGGGTGCTTGAAACGGCGACCAATCATTTTTTACATCTGCTGAAGTGTAAAGTAAGAGCATTCGAGAGCACTCGAAGGGAGCACAAGGCAAGACATGCACTCCTTCTGCCCTTTCCAGAAAAGCCATGCATGTACGCTCCTGTTACATAATGCAGCAGTTCCAGTGTGCGTGCAGCAGATGGAGACATACACTAAATTATCATTCACCCCACATCATGCTTCTACAGACGGGTGAATTTCTTTGTTATGTCTGATACAAAGAAAACGGCTAAAATACAGTTTGTACAACAATATTCACACAAATACCTTGAGTTACACAACTGTTGTGACAAAAATCATGATCTGTAGGTCCGGGGTTCACATTTCTGCACACTGCATTCAATTTTTCAACCCAGTGAGGACTTTGACTTGGACACACCCAGCGTTGTCTAGCTGCTCAGTCGGCAGCAGGGAGTGATTCGATGAAAGTGGACACTTTTTTCGAATCGGTTTTTGGCAGAATCGTCGCGAATGCTGCCCCTAACCTGCAGAGGTGGAGGTTAACAATGAAGGGGGGAGGTGTTGCAACAGAGTGTGTTTGTGAGCCATGAGTGAACCTTTGTGATCGAGCGGGCTGGTAGTCTGGCTGCGTCCCAGCATCCCTGCTGACAGGAGATGAGACCATCCCATACACCCAAGGGCTCTTTGTCTCTCTGCAGACACAACCACAGCAAAGCACTCGGGTGAAATACATTATGTTTGCTAGCTGATTCTGTGGTCCGTATATTATGTAACAAAGAAACCATTATTTATTGAGTACTCAGCTATGGCTCTACTACTGCGTAAGGTGCATTCGTGACTTGACAGCCATCATCTATTCAAGCAAAACAGAAAAGTGTAATCCATTCGAGACTTCTTGTTTTTGCTAAAACATCCCTCCTAGTCTCCACCTCCACTCCCAGGCATCGTCCTCTCCTCTGAGGTGGCTCCTTTGCCCAGACTGCTGCTACGTAACTTGTTGCTAGGGTAACCTAGCCTTGACAGAATCTTGGGCCTTGGTGCATTGTATGCAGCCGTGCTTTATTAGAGAACCAGAGCAGTTCAAGGATTGATTGGAAGGCTATGGCTGCAATGAGGACAAGAGGCATATGCACGATGGAAAGTGGATATGGCAGGTTGCGAGACCCTGTTAGCCTCAAGTGAGTGAACAAATTTGACGTTTTAGTGTTTCATTATATTTCATTATTTTTGAAAAAGGACATCAAATCTGTGTGGAAACAATATCTAAAAATAGCTTGCCAGCCCTGAATTCTATAATTTACCTCTTCCACTGTGAATCTGACATGTCACTCTTTTACAAATCTAAAATAACAAGCCAGCCCGCTTCTAATTGCACAGAACAGAAGACCAGCAGAGAGGAAAGCTCTGTTATCTTACATAATTGAGTAGCATGGTATAAGCGGTTAGCGATTGGCTTTCCTCAAGGAAATTGTTGTGTAATTGCCTCACACAAATGCACTATGGATCCTCTCACGGACAGGTTAGAGCCAAATGCTCTGTTATCAATCGAAGCTAACTGAATGATCAGCAGCAGCGGACTTTAGGAAGCCCACCACTCTCTCCTCTTCAATCTCTATCTCTCTTTGTCTCTCATCCCCTCCGACCAGGCTGGCGTATGATTGATCCGGCTGCTGTGGAGGAGACAGAGAGTGTTAGAGAGATGTATACAGGGAGAGACAGAGAGGGAGGGCGGGATAAGAAGACTGCCAGTGAGACCATGCAGACGTGGTTCACAGAGAGGATGCCAGGCAGGCAGGCAGCCCAGCGAATAGAAAAGCCTTCACGTGGAAGTCAACGTGCCATTTCCGACACAGGAGCCTCGGGAGGAAAAAGATGGAGAGGAGAAGAAGAGATGTGAGACATGAGAGAGAGAGAGCGGGTGACAGAGAGGAGAGAAAACACAAGGCGCAGGAGCTGCTCGAGCATCAATTCAACCAAACTCCTAAGACATGGCAGAGTCGCAGGATTTGTTGCTGGCATTTCTTTATCATTTTCTTATTGTAAACTAATCCCACGTCTCCTAAATCTTTAATAGCAGCTCACAAGCATATAGTCTCAATTTTTAAAAAGGTTCGGCATTTTCCTGAAGCAGCCGGGCACTGTCGTGTTTCGCAAACGTTAGTGGAACTGGAGGAAATAGTGTTGGGGGACTATTTCCAGCTGTGAATAAATACACATTTGGTGCTCTAACGAGTACTTCTTGGCAGCAGGATGCTGTATGCAAGATTTGGCTAGATATAGGTATAGTGTCCATGTTCATCGTGGCTCATTTATGTGTTTTTTAAGGAATTTGGACAACAACGGTACAGAGGAATAAGCTGTATATCCAGCTTTGGCGGCACAGACGCTTGTCAAACTGTCTGTGCTGTAGGTTGGCAAACATGCACTGGGGTTAATCAGAAATGTTCACATAGCTGTTTCTTCTTATACTTGAACATAAAACCTTTAGTTTCTGTTTTGATCCCACCTCCTCACAAGAGTTGAACCAATCGAACCAATTGTTTAACGCATGCCTGCAACACAAAAGTGTGCGTGTCAGCTTCTCTGTGAGCCTCCGTGATCTAAAATTACCGATTACACTCTTCTCTGTTTCGGTCTGAGGAAATATTTATGTGTATCTCCGCAAAAGTATTATTCCCGTGTTAGTGAGATCAATTTGTCATTGAATGTTGGCCTTATGGTTTAATTTTTGGGGAATTCAATTCAATTCAAAATATGTAGATATTTTGTCACAGTGATTAACTCTTAGACACAGGTTACCTAACTTATGTGTGAGAGGAAGGTCTTCATGCTCCCCTTGTGTGCTTTTTCCCATACATTTTTCCTTCAGATTGTGAGTTCTACTTGATTTCACTGTCACAGCACCCTGTTGTAACTGATGGATGCTAAGGGCTAGGTTATGCTAGAAAAGAACTGGTATAAGTCGGAAATCGAGAGAGGAAACATGATGTTTGAATAATAACGCTACACACTTTCAGACTGCTCCCACTCGGAGGGCATTTTACACCCAGTTGTTCCGTCCTGGCTCCTCTCTCGCCTTCACACACCTGCCAAGTCACTGACACCTTACCCAGGTCAATTCTGGGTAAGGTGTCAGCTCAGGGTGTCACTGAAGCTTTTCCACAAGCTGACATGCAGTTCTGATGAAGTATTCTCCCGCCACAAATGGTACAGTAGGAAACAAGAGATCAATCAATAAAGTGAGTTCAAAAAAATGGATTCCTGTGGATACAAATCACATGATTCATCATTATTAATGAGCATCTGTCTCTGTTCATGTCACACTCAGAAAATAGCACAGAGCCGAAAGACTTGCAGACATAGTATGTAACATCTCTGTATTAAAAAATGTCCAAAGCAACTAGACCTTTGTTTATATATTTCATTGAACGTGTACTTACATTATCCCGAATGTTTCGTTGCCTGTCGCTTAAACTCCTGGGTGAACACCAGATAACAGTGAGTTGGCGAGCGTGACTAAATGTAACATAAAACTTTAAAACATTAATCATCTGTGAACATTTTTTTGCCTGAGTCACGTCAGATTCTCATCAGTAATGCTGGTTCTTAAAAATAGGCCACATTTACAGTGTACAGCACTTTACCAGTCCTACCAGGGGCAACCATGCAAGGTGCCATGTGCTCATCAGAAGTGACTGGGGGCAAATTGGGTTCAGAAGGCTATGTTGCACTTAAACACTTCGACATAGACTGCAGGGGCCAGGGATCGAGCTAACAGCCTATCGATTGGTGGACAACCGCTCCACCTGCTAATCCACAGGCATATCAATGAAGGTAACAACTCCATAGCTGGTCATACACATATTCCTTTAAAGGAAACATATTCTGTTCATTTTCAGGTTCTTCATTTTACTTTAGGGTTAGCACTAGAATAGGTTTAAATATTTTTTAGTCCTCCTGAGTTTTTCTCATTCTGTACAATACTGCAGCACTGTATTCCCCCTCTGTCTGAAACACTCTACTATAGCTCCTGTCTCTTTAAGGCCTTTCCTCCGGAATACCCAGTCTGGCCTGATTGGTCAGCTGACACACGCCTTGCCCAGCATTGCTAACAATGACAGAGCGGCCTTGCTAAATAGATTCATATGTGCCCAACTAGCCTCTAGGCATAAATTCTGCTGATTTGTAACATGGTGTGATGTCACAAAGTCACGAAATTAAAGGTGTGACGACTGATGGGGGTTATGGTAGACTTTGGCCTTTTTACATGCACAAGATCCTATAACATACTGAAGGAAAGGAAAAATAAAAACACATAAAAGGTCTCCTACATGTACTGTGTGCCACAGAGCTCCAAAACTATTAAAACACATCAGTGAGCCACACTGTTGCACTTCCCTCATTACTGTGAACGCACCAATTGGAGTTTATTTTGACTCCATTTTGTCCCCCATAAACCATCTTGCTGACCCCAATACTCACTATTTCACCAATTGTGTATTGATCCAGTTGAAAATACTTCCTAGCAAATATGCAGTTTCTTTGCCTGTTTGAATAACATTTGTTCAAAGCTACAGTGCCCAGCTGTTTTGTGAGAATCCTGAGCCATTCTTGTTTGTTTATTCTTGTTTTTTCTGATTTCCTAACAATAAGACAAATATAAAATAACAGCATTCTTTTAAAATCATGAACTGTAAGCTGGAAAACAATCAACCGAAAGCATGTGGTTCTTGACAATTAAGCTGACTGACAGCCAGTGATTAGACTTTTCTCACTGTGTAATCTATGAACAGGCTGCTGAGCAGTGGCCAGACATCAATCAAGTTAAGTAAGTGTAACCAAAACATCATTCTAATCTGTCCTCAACATATGGAAGATACCAGGACTGTCAACAAATGACAGGGGTGTTGAAACTGAAACCTAATGGGCTAAAAAAATAGGTTACTTTGTTAATTTCCTCATCAGATTTTTCTAAATGTGCCTCCTTTCTTCCTGTCTCGCTGCTGTATCCAAGCTTGGCAGTAGCTTCATCCTTTGTCCAGTGCTGGATCACAAGGCTGTAAAAACACACACACACACACACACACACACACACACACACACACACACACACGCACGCAAGCAGACATATGACATCATCCAAGCAGTGACGGGGCGGAGACTGGCAGCGTGAGCCTGGCTTCACACACACAAACACAGCGGGATAGCACAACTCCTCTCCCTCCATAAGCTCCCTGTCAGACAGCTCAGCTTGGCATCACTCTCGCCCAATAAGATGAAACGAGCTTTAGCCTGACCCCGTTCTCACACAGAGCAAGTCACTTTGCAACAGACAGTATGCGGTGCTATCACTGTGGTCTGGCATGTCTGTCCTCTCTAACTTGCCCCTCTCCCTCCTGTTCTCCAGCATATTCTTAAAAAAAAGATACTCAGATGAAGGAGACGGACCTTCCCCAAACCCCTAGTTCTCTCTGTGTTCCATCTGAAGCCTGGTCTTAATTGGTTCTCTTCAACTCCAAGGGAGGACTGCCCCTGTCCCTGTTCCATCTCATCAATATTCCGTCTGCACAGTAATAGGTCAGCGGATTCACTGTTGGCTATACTCTGCAGACAGCCTTTTATAGACTTTTCGTTGGCAGAGCGCATTGAGCCACACTGCAGTTATTCTTTGTCTTTCATGTCTTCTAACTGTTAGAAACCTGGCTGAAGTGCCCTCTCAAAGGAACACCAAACACTGCCTGCGGGATATCAAAAACCTGCCATGCCTGACGCCCTCAGTTATTTCTGGATGAAGTGTCGGAACTTTATTGTCTCTTAACCTGGCTGGCCTACATCTCCTTTGGTCAATAATTGCTTACATTTCCAATAATGCTTTTCAATGACCAGTCTGTAGCCAAAGACAGTTCACCCCAAAACAAAAAAATCGCATTTCTTCTCTGACCTGTACTGCTTTTTATCCATCTAAATTGAGTTGGAGGCTCAGCTTGTGGTGCTCAACAAGAAACAAGAAGAAGAACATTTCGAAAACCTAACAGCAACATCTCTTTCCAGAAATCTTGACCTAGTCACTTTAGTCAATGCACAAACCATGTAGTAAGCAGATTCATGTAGGAGCTACTTTCTTTGTACTGAACTACACCTGCCAGCTGTATAACCACAGGAAAGTAAAACGTGCATGCACTCATGGACGATTGGCTCGTGGACTGGATGTGAACATTAATGGCGTCCTTCTCAGATATGCTGTAACATTAGCTAGGTCAGTTAGCGACGTAAGCTAGCCTCTCCTCCATTCCTCCACATTTTTTTGTTACTTTGAGCACCACAAGCCAAGTGCCATCTAGTTCCATTGTCTTCAAGAGAAGAATCTCTATGGCCGATATTCCCCCAACTCACACCAAAACAATCTAGATGGACAAAAAGCACTGCAGGTAAGAGGGGAAATATCTATCCAAATTGTATGGCAATCCATCCAGTACTTGTTGCCATATTTCACTCAAAATCACAAACGTCAACCTCATTGTGGTGCTGGGGGTAAAGTCAGATGGTCACCAAAGTCATAAGGATTCATCTTCTTGGGACTATGCATGTGTGTGCTAAATTTCACGATAATCCACAAAAAGATGCTTAGCTATTTTAGCCTGGAGCAGCCAGCATTATCTCTACAGCTGCACAGCCGTGGCTGAGATTATACAACAATATACATCTGATTAGCATTATATGATGAATGTAAATGTTTTCCTCCAGAAATTATGGCAATTATATTTTATGCTTCTTTGTAATCAGTCTACAGCTGGTGGAATATAATGTGTTTAATATCCTAATTTATAGGTGGTTTTGATGGTACATTTCAGTTTAACGTCTGCCACAAAAGTTTGATTTGGTACATTCAGATGGCTGAGAGAATTAGTCTTTATTTTTGAATGGTCTGTCATGCTTTAAGGCTAGAGAATGTCCTCTCTTCAAATATATGTTATTTTGAATGAAGGGTTTGTCAAAGATAAGTTATATTTTGCAGCCCAAAATCTGTATAAGACCGACAACAGAAAGGGCAGAAAGTGTCGAAGACCTCTGAGCAACAGTTGAATAAGAATGTAAGACATCAGTAGTCATTGGTAAAAGAAATTGGAGGATTAGCATCAAAATCTCTTCAGATTTAAACAGGAACAGGTTTTGTTTCATTGTTAGGTGCACAATAATGTCTGCAACAAGCTGGAATTAAAAGGCATGTTGCTTTAACAAAGCTAGTCTTAAAACTTTAATAGTTTCAAAGTGTGGACCTTCAAAACACAGTTCAAACCTATTCAATCTAAGCACGGAGGGCCCACAGAAAAATGGGTTTGCAAATTATTTAGAGCTCACCTTGAAAATGGTTCTCATAAATGATTGTCATGTAGCACTTTGGGGACGTCAACTAAATGTTTTTAGGGTCAAAACTATTTAAAAAGTTAATGATACATTTAGTGTTGAAGGAAAGATGAAAAACATCAATTCAACAGACTTTTTGAACAATTACACTACCAGTCAGAAGTTTGGACACACCTTGTTTATTCTTTATTTTCATTACTAACTTTTTTTAATTTTCATCAACACTATGAATGAACACATATCGAATTATGTAGTAAACAAAAAAGTGTGAAATAACTCTATTATGTTTCATATTTTAGATTCCTCAAAGTAGCCACCCTTTGCTTTGCTGACAGCGCCACAAACCCTTGGCCTTCTCTCAATGAGTTTCATGGTGTAGTCACCTGAAATGGTTTTGGTTTGTTTTTTTGATGGTGATACTGTTGGGGATTTATTCAAAATTGAATGCACGCTGAACCAGCATGGTTACCCAGCATCCTGCAGCGACATGCCATCCCATCCGGTTTGCGTTTAGTTGGACCATCATTTATTTTTCAACAGGACAATGACCCCAAACACACCTGCAGGCTGTGTACAGGCTATTTGACCAAGAAGCAGAGTGATGGAGTGCTGCGCCAGATGACCTGGCGTCCACAGTCACCTGACCTAAACCAAATCGAAATGGTTTGGGATGAGATGGACCGCAGAGTGAAGGTAAAAGTGCCAACAAGAGCTCAGCATCTCTGGGAACTCCTTCAAGACTGTTGGAAAACCATTTCAGGTGACTACCTCATGAAGCTCATCGAGAGAATGCCAAGGGTGTGCAAAGCAGTAATCAAAGCAAAGGGTGGCTATTTTGAAGAATCTAAAACATAAAACATTTTGAGTTATTTCACACTTTTTTGTTTACTACATAATTCCATATGTGTTCATTCACACTTTTTTGTTTACTACATAATTCCATATGTGTTCATTCATAGTTCATCTACAATGTAAATAGTCATGAAAATAAAGAAAAAACATTCAATGAGAAGGTGTGTCCAAACTTTTGACTGGTAGTGTATGTATACCAAATGTACTAATGCACCAACTGTTGCCATTTTAACCTGTTATGCCTCACTGCAAATCTACAGTGAGGTCCAAAAGTCTGAGATCATACTAAAGATCTCGAATATTGTCCTGTAATATGCAAATAATCAGAAAAATTTGAAAGTGAGTGAAAGTGTCAGAGGTCAAATTGTTTTTCTAAGAAAGGAGGTTCTTTCTCAGTGTCAAGATACTGTATGTCTAGACTAAAGGTTTCTAAGGGAGCAGTGCATAAAACTCACTGAACAACACTGTATTTGCAGAAACTGGATAAGTTCTAGCCCTAGTGTTCCCTGAGAGATAGAAAAGCAACTTTGTCAGGGATATAGAATTTGCAAGACCCCAATCAGCAAATCAAAAGAATTAAAAAGCAATCAAAAGAAGGCTGTCTTAGCAGTGAAGTGGCTCAGTCTGAAGCTCTTCTCAGAAGGGAAAACAAGGCCAAACATTTGAAGTGGGCAAAGGCCAAAGACCTAGGATTCCTGGCTGTCATGGACTTTCCTCCACAGTCACCTGGCCTCAGGCCCATTTAACATTAATGGGGGCACTCGAGGACTGAGAAAGCCAAGCATTCTGGGACATCATGAAGAGCTCTTTGGAGTTTGGCCAAATCATGCTGGGATAACATGAGTCATCAGGGTTTTTTTTAACGAAAACCTGAGGAGTCCATGCCAGCGAGTGCATGCTGTCATCAGGGCAATAGGGGGACACACCAAATAATGAGATATTCTGAAATTCATGGACATTTTTTAAAGATTAAACACCTAAAAAAATAGTATTACATTCTAAACCAAACCACCATAGTTGATGCTGACTAATGTTTTTAGACTTTTGGAACTTACTCTGTCTGATTATCCAGATTCAAAGCAGAGATCCTAATCTGCAGCATGTCACAGAGACTTGTAGGAACATAAATTACAGGACACAATGCTCACACAAGCAGCAGTTTGTTCCTTACATCAATTAAAGACAGCTGTATGGGACTCTCATCATCTCAAAAACATGGCTGAAAAGATCAGCGTCATGTCTGAGAGCTGAGCACTGACGGCGGCTAAAACGCTCGGACAGTTGGGGATAATGCTCCGAAATGAACTGCGCTGAGCCCTGCATGCAGACATCTGGCTTGCACGGGTTGGATGTTGGTACGATGATATCAGGATAACACTAATCGCCTAGATTGGGATTATGATTATCACTCGCAAGCACACAAACAGAGTTCCCTCCGAACCTTAGGACTAATCTAAATATGTCAGTTTCCAAGACTGAAGCAGGCTGAGTTCGGGCCGATCAGTGACATGGAAACAAATGTTTTCGCACCACCTCATTGGGCCAATCAGTGTCATTCAGAAGAAATCAATAACACGAAGCCACAAACTAATTTCATCATGTGGGGCAGGAATCTGATTTGCGGCTCTCTAATACATCTCCATTGACATCCAGCCTACAGCTTTCAGCAGCCATCTGTGGATCATCTCTGCAGGTCTTCTTTGTTAATCCCTCTGTGGTTTCCCCTCTCCACCCTTACCTCCCTCTCCTCCTTCTCATCCCTTTGTTTGCCTCCCCTCCTCTCCCTGTCCCGGGCCTGACATCATGGTCCCAGAGGAGCCCTGTGATGGTAACAAGCCCTGATTCAGCACCAAGCAGTCCCATCTATGCTCCAACCCTGCATCACTTTTCTTCAGCGGTTGCTCCGTATCTTTATTGCATCCCTCTCCTCCTCTTTTATCGTCCTAACAGTCCTCCCTAAAACATGCCGCCCCTCCCCAAGTAACCCCACCCCTCAGGCCTTAAGCAGGCTCTGGGGCTCAGGCTGCTTTTACTGTGCTGAAAACAAGATCTCCCAAGTGACCAGGGCTCTTATATCACCATAGGCTGTGCCTGGGACAGCTCTAGTACATTACTGAGAAACATCAGGGCAACACCAAAATGAAATATTTATCCAAAGCATGAATATGAAGGAGGACATCAAAGTATCACCGTCTACATTTCACCTTCCTTTTAGATTAGATTGCTTCACATTTTCTAGTCAGAGCATATGGCTCTCACTCACATCGAAGAAATGTCAACCAAAGAGTAAAACTCGAAGTTAAGAGGTCTGAGGACTTGGGCTGAATTCTTTTAAAACACTGCTTTAAAGCACCTTCAAAATGGAAGAATCCTGCTCACCGGTCAGAGAGGGACCCAGTCTGCCAACGTGAAAAGAGTAATTTAATGTGATATGATGCAGAAAATAAAGACAAAGAAAGGTCTAAGAAACACTTAAAGCAAAGCTGTAAATCATTATCGTCTCATGGCCTGCATCACTGCACTATCTATGGAATATTAAATTGTAAATAAATATTGTGGTATTGTGGTAATGAAATGAGACTTAAATGAATGTGAAAAATAAACATTAAAGCATTTAAAAAATATATTTATCTTCTAAGAAATTATTCATCGTCTCCATGTCCAATTTACATAATTATAGAACAATTATTATAATTAGAATCAGATGAGAAATACTTTATTATAACTAACATGGATGGGTAAAGAGATTAATAGTGTAAAGCCTAGACAAGACTACTGTATTGTGTTGTTTTATTACATTAAATTGATCTACTTAATTTACAGATATTCAAACTTAAACATATCATTCAACGTTATGGGAAATGCTTCGATTGTTTCCTCCTGATGATATTTCAGACAACTGATGGCACCCTCATGCCATTTGAAGCCTGAGTCCGGAGCTGATTAGCCTAGTTTAAAACTGGATTCAGGGTTGATGTGAGGATCAATAGGGGGGATATAAGTACACGCTGATAACTGTTATCATGAGTTGTAGATGTTTGATTTGTGGTTGAGGATGGGATTTGACCCTTTGATATTGTAGATATATGAAGCACACATCAGCTATGGCCCGGCCTCCAGTGTGGAGTCATTGTGACAGTACCGAGGCCATAGACCGTGGAGTTGATACAGAAACCTGCGCTCAGCAACTGGTAACACTTAAGCAAGATATGCTACACAGAAGCAGAACTAGCCACCACATATCTTCTCCTCAAATCGTGTCATTTACCTGTCTGATTGTGTACACATTGAACAACCAGGATACAACATTCTGAAGTAAATTAAATAGGCATCAGGCTAGCTGTTTCCACCTGATGTCAGCCTGTCTGTTAAGCTAGTATAGTCCAACAACAACATAGACTAAACTGCAAACTAAACTTTTTTTTAGCTAGGTGTGTCACCAAGCTTACATTTGAAAATCCACTTCAAAGTGAGTTTGCATTTAATTCACATAGGATCGATAGATGACTGAAGGCCAAGTTGTTAAACTGAGACGTCTGCTTTCAAAAACTGCTGATGAGGCCAAGTCAACACCGCGCCATTACTCTCCATGCTGCTAAATGCATTATTAATTCCGTAATTTAAAGCTAATATCAACCACTGCCTGTTGTTTTGTTCCTGGCTGACTCTCCCTCTCTCGTGTTGGCTGTACAAACTCCTGTACAGTGACGTGCCGCACTGTTGTTCTCTGCGGGACGGTGGAACAAAAAGGTTGATCACACTCGGCTCTGTCCCTGCCTTCTCCTTCGGCAGGTGTGAGCCCCATCTGTTGGGCCTCATTAAGGAGACAACCCAAAACAGGACTATTATGTGCATACTGAGGCGACAGGACAGCGGGAGGTTGATGGGCAAGGTGGAGGGGTGGGTGGTGCTGAAAGGGGTAATGCCGGAGGAGTAATGACACAGTGAGGCAGCAGGATTAGCTAATGGGACAGCTTAATGCAAGCCACTGAAGGAGAGGCGTTAGCTGAGGTTGGGGGTCTGAATCTTGACAGGGGCAATAGCTTTGACCTCAAGAGGCAGCAGGTGCAAGTATCTTGTAAAAGGCCATAAACACTCACTTGCTTATCAACAGGCGGACTTGTGTTATAGTTACAACTCTACCTTGCAACCTGCAGGGTTCAAAACGTGCATCAGCACTGAGTCAGTCCTCTTCAATCATGGACTATACTGCGTTAGGGAGAAAAGGTATGTTGTATGTAAATATCTTTTAAATACATATTATGGCACATTTCTAATTTAAAATGTCCAAAGATGACTAGCACTACGTTGTTGACGTTTTTTACTTTCATTGTTCCAAAAGTCTCCAACAATGTTCAAACCTGTCAAATCCGCAGTTTTGTCGCAAGTCAAGGTGTCATATCCCCTCCAATGGCTGTAACTTCCAGGTGAAACACAGTAAACTCTATATGATATGCAAGAGAGTAAGGGAGGTGGTGGCTAACCAGCTAACTAGCTATTCTATTGCTTGCAATTGTTTGTGCTGCTCACTCTTGATTGAGCACAATTATTAATTTATATCAGTGTTTTGTTTTGTTTTTAACAATGAAGACAAGATTCCACGCTACTGCACAACGAGACAGTCTAAAGGAGGTGACTTTATGCCCAGTCTGGGCCCATGTTGTTTTAAATTCACCTTGACAGTGCTATATGTTAACAAATTCAGCTTGAATAGTAGCTCATGGTAAGTGCCTTCTCCACAATACAGATGAACACAACTAAACTAAAAGGCTGCACTAAAAAAAAAAAATAATTTTAACAATAATGGTTCAAATGATGACTACGCATAAGATGGTGTCACCTGTTGTGATGAACCCACAGAGAATTATCAACGAGCTCCACAGTTCATAGAACCTTTTAGCCTCTTGTAGCTCATTGTTTTGGTTTGCCTACCAGCAAAAATCCTGTCATAACCTGGTTCCCAGCTGCAGTAGATGGTAAAAAAGTGAAACAAGCTCAGTTAAACCAATTGTGCGACACCAGCATTTAGAGCGAGATATCTGGCTTTGGAAAACAGTGCTAAAAGAGTAACTATTAAGCAGCCAGGTGACGAGACATGACTCAAAAGTATGTTGTTCTGTGTCTGCAGGAGGTGTAGACATGCATTTGTTTGCTAGCATGTTCGTCACAACACTATTTTAAGCTATACAGAAAAATGTTGGTGAAAATTCTCAGACATACAGGTCATGGTAATTATGAATGCTGTATTGTAGGCAACTGGACTTGTTTCACTTTCCTGAAGACGTTTCACCTCTCATCCAAGAGTCTTCTTAGATTTTTAGATCAAGAAACTGAAACAAGTCCAGTTGCCTAAAATATAGCACTTATTATATACAAAGATATTAGCCTGCTATCTGCTCATATTTTCATGAGGCGCAACTGGCTTGAAATCAGAGCAACAAAATGTGTGCAGAACAAGCACAGGTCATGTAAATAAGCTAGTTCACACAGAATCTTGGTTTAGGGGAGCTAGCTAGCTGCTAACGTTAATACAAAGAGCATCATGAACTGCAGCCTGACTCAGTTAACATGGCCATTCGTTAAGCCAAAAACACCAGCAGCACAGTAGTTCCCACGCCTTATGAAAATCGGAACAAACTTTTAAATTAAGACTTGTAGATCTTATGTAAGAAAAGACACAGCTCGCTTGATAATTTGTTCAGAAACAGATTTTTGGTGGTTTGTTTGGTTTAGTTTGAGAGTTTAGTTATCGTGAGTATACTTTATACAACGGAAGCTTACCACAGATGCTCAAACCCCATCGGCTTACAGAATGCTGTCTCAAACCACAGACTGCATATCAAGCCATTAAATCAAATCAGCCCATAAACTGTGCCGAAGTCATCTGCCAGAGCAAATGAAACCTGAGCCCACAGATTCATCTGGATCCTCTGCTTCAAAGGTATAGTCAGACTAAGCTGACCATATGGTACAGTATCTATGGCTATCATATTTCTCACTGTCGAAAAAAAATGTTCAATTTCACTCTGATCCATGTGATGACACTTTTCACCCCCGTTTTGATCTGTTGGACAGAATATCCAGCATATCGGGTCAAATAAAAGTAAAATGTTAAATTTAAAGTATACTTCTGTTTGTATTGGATATGTCATGTTCAGCGGAGAGAACAATACTTAGTCCGAAGGGAAAACACTTCCATAAGATTCCTGTAGACCTATCTGATATTGTATTCTCCCTGATATCCAATATGACTGTAAAGAACACAGTGGAAGACAGCCCACAACACTTATCCCTTTCTAAAATGTATTTGTGTAGTGTTGAGTGTGGTGTTTTTTTTTGTTACAGATCGAAGAAAAAAAACAAGATCAAGATTAAGAATTATCAGTCGTATCACAAATGTTGCCCAATATCACATTTTCAATGAGTTCTGCTTCATACTGTTGGACACAGTTTGCATTAGCCCCACTGTTTTGAGCCAACAATTCAACATATTTCTATAGCACATTGTGCATATGCATACACACACACACATACACACACACACACACACACACACACACACACACCATACACACACAACACA
>OMLP01023476.1:0-22984 GCA_900302685.1 Spondyliosoma cantharus | reverse complement strand
ACAATATACGGGCGGCTGTAGCTCGGCGGGTAGAGCAGGTCGGCTAGTGATCGGAAGGTCGCTGGTTCAAATCCCGGCTCCGGGCTGAGCTGAACTGCATGTCAAAGTGTCCTTGAGCAAGATACTGAACCCCAAATTGCTCCTGATGTGCAGTTGGCACCTTGCATGGCAGCCTCTGCCATCAGTGTGTGTGAATGGGTGAATGTGGCAAGTCTTATAAATCGCTTTGAGTGAGTGGTCATTAGACTGGAAAAGTGCAAGTCCATTTGCCAATCCAATCTATGGTTCTTCAAACCACGGATATTTCTATATGTTGCAAATGTACATTTCATAAATTCTCTTATCAGTTTCAATGTTGTGATAATGCTGTACTTAGGTCTCCGCCCAAGAACAACTTGGTTAGGATAAGGAATATATCATGTTTTGGCTCTTGGGTTGTGTTGCCACAAACATGAACGAAAAGTCTCATTCAAAGATGCGACTAACCCGACCGAAAAAATATTCCAATCTAAAAATATTCAATGGTTCGTCAGCAAAGGGAGTTCTGAAGTTTATCATTTAGTAAGTTTTAGTAATGACAAGTTCAAATTCTGTCCAACGGAATGTTATATATTTTCTCACAATCATAATCTTCGACTACATCTGGGGCTCTTTTTAGTCTACAAACGTTTATGTTGAGGTATATTTTATTACATTATCCCGTCACTCACCAACTCCTGGTTACCGTTTCCAGTAAACAACTACACTCTCCCACTGTGCACGTCCTGCAGTAAACGTCAGTATTCACTGTGGTGTATGCGCTCAATGGCACCTTGCGCCTTATCTCTGGGGGTGTGTTATTCTCTCAGTTTTCCCTCTCAGACCCAAGGGACTTGTACCAGTGACCTTTGGAGAATGAAGAATCATGTCTGAGTGCTGATGTGAGTAATTATGTTTTATGGTTTTTTTGAAACCATGCAGCCTTGTTGGTGACTCTGCTACTTTAAAGTGTGAGACTCAATCGTGCTGTCTGTAACCATATGATCAGTCAGGCCAGAGCTTCAGTTTGTGCCCTGATGGAGGAGAGGATGTCATGCATGCCTCCACTGTGCAGCATGGACCGATTCCTCTCTCTCTCTGAGCTCCAACATCCCACTGTGAGTGCCTTCAACAAGAATACAAATCAGTGGCCTAAATCACAAGATGAAATGACATCCACATGGCAACAGTAAAAATAGATCTAACTGTTAGGGCCTGGCTACAAATATTTTCAGCACAGCATCAATGTGACTGAACAAATGCTGATCTGCTCCTACTGCCGTCAGAATGGAGTTCAGCTAAAAATAGTCATGAATCAAATAATCTGAGTTAGGTCGATTGAAGCTGAAATCAGTCCAAGCTTCGGCATTTACATAACGCCCAGGCAGTTTTATTGGAGAGCAGTATGAGATGGCAGCGCAGTAGCTGCAAGGATTCCGAGATATCACTCAAAACCTGGAGTTTAATGCTAAATTGGATTTGCACATAAATAAATTAAGAGGGCAGCAGCAGCATGAGATACTTTAACTTCTGGGAAACATAGAGGAACAATAGCTTTGATAATTAATCAGATTTAAGTGGACAGAACATTTTATCTAGGAGGGATCAAGGAGAGGAAAGCAACACATAGCTGAATCCAGTTTATGACCACCTCTTCCCCTGCATATAGACAAATAAAGGAAAGGAATGACTGTGGGATAAGACCACAATCAACCCTCTTTAATTCCCGTCCATTTTTACCCAGTGCTCCAAGCACAAGGGAAGTAGGACCACCTCCATCTGTGATCATGGTGTCCAAAAACAGGCATTTTAAGCCAAACCATGAGGTTTTCCTCACCTAGTGAATCAACAGAGGATAAGAACAGCGTTGTGACAAGATAGAAATAGAAAAATTGAACCCAAATAAACGTAGGCTAAAGTTGCAACATAAAGAGCTCTCCAGTTTTAAGTCAGCTGTGGTTTTCCATGAACGTAGCCTACTTACCTAACATTTATTCTGGCTATTGGGTTGGAACCCCAACATCAGCCAGGTTTGCTTCCTCCTTATTTCTGAGGTAACGTTAAAAAGATTTGAAACAGGACTGATACATTGGTTGACCACTTATTTTTAAGATGACACAAATTATTATTAACCATAAAATATCAAGGTTATACCCTTGTTTTTGTTGAGACCGAAATGTTGAGTCATAAAACTAAACATTGCGAGTATATATACTTCCATTGGGTACTGTAGTCCTTGCATTTCACTTCTTGAATCTATATTGCCTGACTCCCAGAAACGAATCAACACTGTGGCAGCCTCCCTAACGTGACCGTCATCGCCACGTTTCATATTGTTAAGATCGTCCGACCTATCAACAATTCGGGGGGGGCAAGGCTTTCGATTGGGCAGCTGGATTCCTTTTCTGAAGCAGCTGTTCCCCCCCCTTTCATTTGGTATTTCTAATGTGTAGATTTTAAGATTGAAAGGCAGGGATTCTCAGGTGAGTTTGCTTTATCACGGTTGAGCAATAATTTTACCAGAAGACATTTTAAAAACTTTGCCCCCACGTCGTTCCAGTTCTATGGTGCAGTTGTCGACTCCCTAGAAAATCCCATTAGGTCTGTTTCTTCAGTCGTGTGGTCTTTTAAACTCCCTAACATCCACGTGAGCGCTTTGCCTTTAAACAGTGGAGGTAAATTGGTTGTGACAGACTGGGCTGAACAACTTCTCTACTTCTAACACTACTGTGCATTCTGTTCCTCTAAATTCGGCAATACAGCCCAAATCATGCACCAGCAGGTATTGCTAATTCAGCTTTGTTAGTACAACTTACACAGAAAGTCTGTGTGTGCTGTGAGCAGAGGGTTGCAGCAGACTGCTTCCAATAGATTCCTGTACAACAGTTTGCTTTCAGGCCTTCTGCTGAAGAAGGTGATGTCATCATTTCCTTTAAAAGCTTCATATTTTACAGTGTTGAACTTGTTACTTATGAATATGTCACAATTAACATGCAAGAATTGTATAAAGTTCAGTGTCAGACAACACTTATCTTACTCTATTTTCCCTACTGACTACTCACCTTCTTCTCTTTCTTCTCCTGTCAGAAGGGTCAGAGGTCACGGTAAGAGCTGATAGGGATGACATGTTGTTACCACGATGATTGTTTGAACCTGCATGATCTGTCATAGGAGTGGTCTCTTCTAGGTTTGAACTTCTAACCGATTGTTCCAACTTCTAATCACCTAAATCTAAAACCACTGGATTATTTACTAGTGAAAAGATCTCAAATACAAAACATAGTACATCAAGATATGTATTTTCAGTGATGGCAGGTGTAGTTAGTTAGTATAAATATGCTCAGGAGTTGGACAACACGTAAAGCACTTTTAAAATTTTAAAATACATAGTCAATGCAAAGATAGGGACAAATGTTCTATTTGGAAACGTGAGTTTGTATGTTGGGATCTCTAAAGGGGACTTTCTTTTGTATCAAAATCCATGCATGTTTAGATCTAACTCATGGCTAAGAAGCTAATGTGCATGGAATCATTTTCCTTTTGATTGTATTCCGTTTTTAATACGTATTCCTCATTTTCCTTTACCTTATGTATTCTAGTTTCTACACACTGTCTATAGTGTAAAAGTATGTTTGTCAAGATTTTGACACTTAAAAGATAAATTACTTTGTTAAACAAATCTTATAATGAAATATACACCCTTCTAGGACACAAAAAACAAAAAACACAATCAATGATTATGCAACTATTTATTTCAAAAGAGATCTCTTAAGTCAAATAAAATTGTATTTCCAGGTATGCTTATGAACCACTATTGGCCTCCAAATTTTTTAGATGTCTCAAACGTCTGTAACAATGAACTCCCCAAACCCATTACATTTGGCAATGGGTGGAGCAGTGACTACAATCACTGTAAGAGGGAACAATGAGCCTAAAATTGCCATTCTATGTTTGTTTGTTGTTTTGTTTCCTTGAACTGCTTCCTAAGATATTAATATGATTTGCTGCCTTGCTCCATGTAATAGAGAAACACTAATAATGAGTTTTGCTTGTGGATTAGCTGAAGCTCATTGTCTTAAGGTAAAGCCACAAAAAAAAAAACAAGAAACTACAATTTCCAGGAGTACCTCGGAGTGAGGAGCCGACCAATTACCGGCGGCACTCGGCGTGACGGCACTCGCGTTGGTCCATTTATGTGTGCGCTTGGTACGCTCGCGCAGAGGGTGATCTCTGTGAGCCAGGAGCAGCATCCGCAGCTTTGTGAAGGTGGGTGTGACAGGCAGCATCTTTACAACCGAACAATTCCGCAGGAATTCTTTATTTTTTACCCTCTGTAAGTACGAGTATTGCTTAATACCTGACTTTTTAAAGAGATGAAGACGAGGCGGGTCTGATATTTAACGGAGTCGGTATTTTTTTGGGCGGGGGGGCAGCAGCTTGTTAAATGTTCCTTTTGCGGTGTTATTTTCTGTTGTTGTGAATGGCGTGGCTCGCTTCTGTTAGCGTAGCCACGTGAGCTCACACACATTATGACTGATGGCTTGGTGGAAATGTTTTACCTGTGAGACGGTTTTTTTTTTTTTTTTTCATCGTCGGGGATCATTTCACCGAAAAAACTTAGGATGGAGACGGAGCTGGGTTCTGCTCTTTGTGGCGGCGGCTTGGCGGGCGGTTAGCCTATTGTATGGTGGTAGACACTGGCACAGTTGGCACCGACAGACAGACAGACGAGGGGTAGACATGGGGGAATTCTTTCGTGTCGGTGACATTCTGTCAATAAGTACTTGTTCAACCCTCAGCGAGGCTTATAATATTCGATATTTTGCGTAAACAACCTGCCGTCTTTGTTCGCAGCTGCTCGTCGCCCTGCCGTCAAAAGGCGCCTTTGTCCAGCTGCCGCTCGTTACGCATGAGCTAATGACGCCCAGAAAAGCTCCGAAAACTGAATCTTAATGGAGCAGACATGCTGTCATTGTGAGCGGGGACATTTTGTTAAGGCGAAGTCGGGCAGCAGTTTACTAAATGCCACCCGCGGGTGTAACGTTAGATGTGGTGTGGCAAGGTGTGGACATTCACCAAACCTCACTAATTAAGTCAAAACCAGATGCCTGTAGTCAGACCTCAGCCTACAGATGCCATATTTGATTAGTGGGCAGCCTTATCGAAATATTAGGGGAGGGGTCTTTTCTCTCAATAACTCGATCGTTTATGACTCCTGTTAACCACTTGACCAAATGACATGACGGCTCTTGTTGCTCCAACTATTCTTCACATGTACATCGATATTATTAGGTTATTTTTTTAACGATATTACTGGTTGATCATAATGATCCACCCATCCGAGTGTTATAGTCTGCTGTTGTGGTACACTTGTGTCCCCCACCCCTCCCCTCCTGCAGCTCAAACACATGGTGCAAGGAACAGGTGCTCCCTGATGATCATTTTCCCCCGGATATGCTCATTGCTCACTAATCCCATTTTGAGATGGTGCATATTGACTGTTTAGTAGGCTGTGTCCAGGCCCGTCTGCACCTGGCACTGCCTGCCTGTACCCACCCAGATCACAGCCTTTTGTTTCCACAAAATGTGGCTTGTGTCTTTCATTCACAATTAATGCAGTGGTAGGTGGCTAAGCTTTTGAGAAGTCCACCCCTCATTGTGTCTGGTGATGTGGTCCAAATGCTCACACACGGATCTGAATGTCATTGCAAGAAGTTAAAAGAAACAATGGTGTGTGTGTGTGTGAGACATGCAGTGCCGTTTTGTGTGGATTGATGGGCGGTGGTTGCTTGCAGTGCTGGAGACGACCACAGGGTGTTGCCACTGTATCTTTGTTTTTAGCTTGGCTTATTTCTATGGAGGTGGTTGCATTGGAAATGGTGTTAAACATCCACTAGAGGTCACTCATTTTCGAGCCATCTGCTGGAAAGAAATCATAAGAGACTGTATATAACACTCTCACCTTTTTTTCCCTTCAGGTTTATTGACCTGCAGTGCACTCTAAAGATGGCATCCGCTGAAGGTGAATTATGCTCCTTAATGTATGAGTTGGTTAAATTATTGCTGCATCGTGGTTTCTTGTGCCTTAATGCATTGTGTACTTTTTTGTGCATTCAGATATCCAGGTCAAGGAGCTCGACAAAAGGGCCTCAGGCCAGGCCTTTGAGGTCATCCTGGCCACTCCAGCCCCAGATGCCAAGGGCAACTTCCCCCTGTCTCCTCCCAAGAAGACTGACGTCTCACTGGAGGAAATTCAGAAAAAGCTGGATGCTGCAGAGGAGAGACGCAAGGTAAAAATGTATTCATTATTTTCTTTGTCAATTTATTTGTTAATCTCTTACACCGAGCTCAGTATTAAAATGTGGGGAAAAGAGAATGTAATGGGATGGGCGCTCATGTTTTTGTTTTTTTTCCCCCATCCTTTTTCAGAACCATGAAGCTGAGGTTCTGAAGCACTTGGCTGAGAAGCGCGAGCATGAAAAGGAAGTGCTGCAGAAAGCTATGGAGGAGAACAACAACTTCAGCAAGATGGCTGAGGAGAAGCTCAATCAGAAGATGGAGGCCAACAAAGAGAACCGCACAGCACTCATGGCAGCGATGAATGAGAAATTCAAGGAGAAGGTCAGTGCTTCAGTTGATGTTAAAAGTACATGCACTGTTCCACATGGACGTTGTAACTTGACCCTCTATTTTTTTCCTGCCCTTTAACAGGACAAGAAGCTGGAAGAGGTCCGAAAGAACAAGGAAACCAAAGAGGGAACCTCGGAAGACTGAAAGTTGCAACGGGGGGATTGTATAGGGTTTTTTACGTATCCAAAGATTGATTTATTTTTTGTTTGGCCAGTATTTTTGTTGTGTTCACTACCCACCTTTTTTGAAATAAGAAATACAAGTTCCACTTTGTGACTTTTTCAATTTTCCTGCTATAAGTGTACTTGCGCTGGTTTTACATGTGGATCAGTCCCCCCCCCTGTTTAGTCTAATCCATTTGATATGTAGCTTGTCAGTGCAGCTTCTGCCCTTTTTTTTGAGAATTAGCAGTGTGTACTTATCCTTTTTGAGGAAGCATGTTTCTATGCATAGGTCTTTTATCCCTGCCTATTTCATAGTGGCTTTTTGAAAATGTTCCTGTGAACCACACCTGTTCTCGGCACTTACTGTATATTTAAAAAAAAAAAAAATTAAAAAAGTAGCACAAGGTTTGATCAAGGCGTTGGCTGTTATACATGCAGGTGTTTAGTGCAGCTTTGCTACCCAGAATCTGCTTGTTTGCTCCTGCAGGTCATGTTTTGTGCTGCTGCTGATTTCTTTGCTTTTGTAAAAATATGGAGTAGTCTCAAAGCACATGAAATCATAAAATCGTGCTGTGTAGCTGTGAATTAACATGCCAGACATGTAAATGGATGCCATCTTGAAGGTCACTGAATGGGGGCCCACACATGGAATGCAACTGAGCAATACACTTAGGCATCTCATTAGATACAGTGGCTAGTTGACTTGAACTGTTGTACTAAAACAAATAAAAATGGAAACGCACTGACTGTTTTGCTGGCTCTTATTGGTGTTCTATACTTTTTGGATGATAGTTATGCTTTGGAAGGTGGCAGGTTGAGCAATAATATACCTGACCAAATTCAGGTTTGAGGCTTCCGATCAATGTGAGTACACTTGTACTGTGTCTTTTAATGGGCTTCAATAACATTACACTGAACCAAAAGATTAGGGGGGGGCAGAGGTGGAGGAAAGACTGCCAAGTACTTATTGCATGTAAAGAGTGGATCATCACAGATTCAGTGAATTAGTACTTGTCAATGAATCCATTTTGAGGACTAAGAAGCCCGACATTTTAAAGACCCTTTTCATGGCTCTGGTCATATACTAGAAATGTCTATCGTGACATCACTACACATGATCTCAACTAGTCCATTCTGTCATCAGATTCCTGTAATCGTCAGTCTTTGTCTCCCTCTGCTGGTGGGTTGATCAGAGTCCCAGGTATCAAATAGACATTCTGATAAAGCTGAAGCGGGGCAAGTTGCTACAGATAACCAGAATTGAAGAAGCCTCTTGGATAAAAGGTGAACTGTCCTCAAGAAACTGAAACAAGTCCAGTTGTCTACTATCAAACACTTAGAATTACCATGACCTGGAGGACTGAGAACCTTCATCAACATCTACTCAGATTTGACAACACCTGAAATAACAGAAACAAGTTAAATTCCAATGATGTGAATGGATTTCTTTTGTAATCAGAATCTTAAATAACCTTAACCATCCTGCAGTTCTGTTTTGTCATGTAATTAACTGTTTTCTTTTGTAGTTGCACCCTTGCAAGCTTTGTTTCCTGCCTTTGTCTCTTTAGCTTGTAATTACCTTGATTTGTTTAACCTGTGCTCGACCATAAATCCCTGTGTTTTCCTCTTTCAGTTGTCAGTTCCTCATATCACATCTGCGTTTATGATACCTCTGTGTTCCTGGCAGTGCATTTCATTGGTTTTGTAATTATTTAATTTTCTCAGTTTTTCTCGCCTACCAATTTTTAAATTTAGATTCTGCTTTATGTTTTTGCAAATCCCTGACAATTCTATGCAGATGTCTTTCGTTTCCTGCTAGCATAATTGTCTTCTTATAACCGTCTATTAAAGTAATGAGGAAATGCACTCTGAAATTTTATGCAGCGGACTGAGTTTATTCAGAAAGGGTTTTCTTATCTTTCTCACAATACACACCAAGTACAATTAAAAAAAAAATACAATTGGGATTTTCTCTCCTACCATCTGAATTCCTTGAAGGACACACAATGTACATTGCACAAAATAGAAAAGAGAGCACTATAGCCTAATATAGCCTATTAAAGCCAGTTAATATAAGAAAAAAAAATCTCAAAAACTTCAACATTACTGAAAATAAACAAAAATATACGCACCCCTTAAAATAACCAGTACAAAGTGAAATATATGAATAAAGAACAAGCTTTTGTTCTTTGTGAAAACTGTTATGTCAGCATACAAGGCTCTGACAATAACTTGTAGTTGATCACTTTTGCTCTAAACTCTGCAAACGTCTGTCCCAGTCTATGTCTTGCTGCTGCTGTACTTGCACATGTACATCAGAGGGAGTAAGGGAGACCTGAAATTAGGAAAATAGGAATACTACATATAGCAGTGTGTCTATATGATCCTCTCCCCCTTTTGCAACTAAATATTGCTGTTAGTCACTTTGGTTGCGAAGCTGACACTACCCTATAATGCATATATGCTCAAATATAGTATATTGAAGTATGTATGTATAGTATACAAGAATATTACAGATCCTAGATTAAACTGAGGGAAAAGGCAAAGTTAAAAATCTGTCTTGTACTTCAGCACCATGGATTTATCAATACACTGCACATTGATAATTCCAAGCCACGGTCAATGCCAACTTGCACAAACCTCTTCAATAACACTTTAGATATAGAATCAATAGCTGTGTTTACATGGACCTTAATATTCCACTCACAATCAGAATAACAACCCAGTCACAATGAAAATGCCTCATGTAACCACATCAGTCTGAAAAGACAGATCTGTTCAGGCGTGATCTGAATGTATTCACAATCAGAACGAGAGGGGTGGCGTTAACCTCTGATCATTTGTTCAATAGGAAAATATTAGCTCCTATAAACATGCAAGTACTTCATCTGATTGCTTCTCTAATGTTGCAATGAAAATATACTGTCCTTGCAATGCTTGCCTCAAGTGGGAGCAACATTAGGTGATGTTTACTTCCAGGAGGGAAAGAAACATGGCAGTAGCAAAACAGGAGCCGGCACACGTTTTTAGATGGAGATCTTAAAAAAATTGAGGATTGTTGAACCCCTCGATGGTCAAAAGGCTAGAAACAAAGAGTTGTTCAAACAAGCGTTTGAAAAGATGAACAAAGCAGGATTATACCAAACCAAAAAACAGACAAAAAACAAATATGGTTCCCGTGAAGGACACAATGTGGGTCCATCTTAAATATTGAGCTAATGAATGAATGAATTTTCTCAGTTCTTCTGTTATATTCTTGGCAGAGTCAATTCTGAAGAAATGCTTTGGGACATTATGGAATACCATCCATTTAAATAGACATTTGGAATCTGATCAGAATGATGTCAATCAGATCGAAGGAATGTTTTCCATGTAACCACAGCTAGTGTGTCAGGCAGGCCAGATTACAACCCCTCTGCCCCTGCACTCTCTCTGCTACGATGGCAAGTTACCATGATGAATGGCAAGCCCCTAACCCTAACCCTACAAATCTCCTCCTGTTATTGATGATTCACTCACAAAATTGAAGGCCATCTTGGTGTCATATCAAATGGAGTCAACATTATGTAGGCCTATCAATAATGTTCTCTATGACTACAGACTGTACAATCTGTACACCATATGGTGTCCTCTATCATTAAATTCTTAATTAATCAAAGACAAAAAAAATCTGAACTTATTAAAAAAAACATTTGACTAATGAGAGCTGCTGCTCTGACTGGCTGCCAAACTGAAGGAGAGAAGGAGTATGCAGATCATTTAAGTCTTCAGTAAAAGTTGTTATACAAAACTAAAAATACTACATTACATTATTAACTTTACTTTGTGCCTTCAAAATCTAGTAGTACAGAAGAATTAGCAACAAAATGTACTCACAGTGTTAAATGTGCAAGTACTCATAAAGCAGGATAGCTCTTCATTGTTGCAAGAGAGTCACTTTGTGTTGAAAAGTGGTGTGGACAAAAGAGCTCAGCTTGAAAAACATTTTCTAAACAGTCTTCAACAGCTGTGATTTTAGGCAATGATGAGGTCTGAGCAGGTAATTGTGACGGGGGAAAAATTGCATAATAGCAAATCAGCAGTCTTTTAATCCAATCTGACAGTGGAAGCTATTTTTTTTAGTACAGTTAAAAAATAATTATGCTTTCAAAAGTGATGGTCATGATGAACTGCTAATGTGCTTTGTATGTAAAATCTGACTCTGAATGATGACGAGCAGCTGTAGCTAGCAGCTTTGAAGGAGTAAAAAGTCAAGTATATGCACCTCAAAACTGTACTTGAGTACAGTACTTGAGTGTAATTCATTACTTTCCACCTTTGCATTTGAAAATGGGTGCAATATATCCACAGCCTGTGAGTGAGATAACTTCTTGTTTGCGTTACACCTCATTGTTCTGCCTTCACATTGTGGGATTGTGAATTTAGTGTGTTTTCCTTTTTTCAGTAACCACTCCACCAGACCAGTAGAGGGCAATGTTGTTCTTTACTTCCTCTCTCTGTCTCTCTCTCTGCATATCCATCATATCAGGTCTAAATCTTGGATGAAATCTATCTATTTTTCTTTAAACCAAAGCTTATAGTTTTGTGGATGGCAGCATAAAAAATTTCAAAGCACTTCACCGAGCTGTAATCAGTAATATTTAGTTGCATCATTTACTAACTTTGTATGAGCAACTGACTACGGACTTCTCAAACATCAGAGTCACATACCCTCATTGCATACAAGTTACCTCCACAGTAATCCATGTGGAAAGACTGAAGTTGTTGATTTAGTACTGAACTGAATACAACTATATCTACTGTGTATCTAGTGGTTTGTTATTACTGATGCAGGAGCACATAAACATCATGTCATTGTTGCAGCCGCTGAAAAAGGAACAAAGTGGTTGGACTGCTGTTTTTTCTGGGCTTTTCAACTATTATCCTTGGTGCATGGAGTTTGCTCAGTTGTCATGGAGATAGCCCAGCTGTCATCATATGACTGAAGTTCCATACTTTGGATAGCAGCTAATACTGAGATCACTTGATGACAGGTTGGCAAATTTGGTCTGCTGACGAAGACATTGAGATGCAGATGGAATCACAGAAAAAAGTGGGAAATGTAACTCTTTATTTATTTATCTGTCACCAAAGTCACTGGGGTCTAACCTCTGGGCACCATGCTTATCTGAACCAAATTTGATGACAGCTCATACAATTATTGTTGAGCTATTTCAACCAGCTGGTGGTGCTTGGAGGGAAAAGTGTCAAGGGGTTACAAAGGAGTTAATCTGCCAAGAGTGTGGGGGTCTCTGTGCCCTGCGCTGTGCGCAGGCCGTCAGTGAATATGGCTGTTGCAGCAGGCAGGAGGACGCTGTTGTGACTTTTTTACATTCTTTCAACATTCTTACTCTGATACTCTCTGTATTACAACTCTCTGATTGAGTTCTTCTTCAGTCTCATATCACTTAACCGAAATGGTCGACCAACAACCTGCCGACATCGATCCTATCCCTATAACCACACCGCAATCATGGCTTAAAATTGATCCTATTTAATAAAACAATCACATGTTTTGTAATCTCAACCTGCAGAGTGACCAGTTATTATAGTTCTGAAATAAATTTAATTGAGTAAAACATAAAATATATTTTTAGTAAATGTATTTAGTGTGGCACATTGTTTCCCCCTTCTAGCAGCAAGAGTAATTACCAAAACACTGTTAACGAGCTTATGAAGCCATATGCCTGGCCATACTCTTGTATACTGTAGCCTATCTGTTGTTACAGTGTATTCTCATACCTAAATGACTGAATAGGTCAACTGTCAGTGACTCCCAAAACAACATAACAGCAGAGTACCAGCGTTGGGCTTACCAGACGCACTCAGTTTGGTTAGGTTTAGAAACAAACATTGCTGTTTGGCTAAAGATTCTTATATTACTTGTATGTAACTTTAGTCACACAATGTACATGTAGTAACCTAAAATAACACAGTTGACTTAAGCTCTCGTTCTGGACACAAACCATGGTGTCCTGGGTGAATGTCCTGTGCTTATTCAACTGTACCATCCATCACCGTCTTCCTTCTCAAGTGGACTGTCACTCTTTATACTACTTTGCCTGACCTTTTCCTTTGCTGATGTAAAAATCACTATGGCCTCTAGATGTCACCACCTAACCAAAAGGGTAAAAATGATTTGCTGCTTTCAGAGTATACTAAACACATCACTACCGTTGAGCGAGCCTGTGACAGTTGCAGAAACTGCAGATTTAAAATCTCTGGTATACTGCGATACACTCAGAGATTTATCTGGTGATGATAGGCTTATTCAGCACTGTGTGAACTTGTTTGTAAGGCTCGAAAGTAATGGATGTTCATTTGATATGTTAAACTTCTGCACTGCAGGTACTTGACTAAGTTCCTGTCCCCCAATAAGGAGAGGTAATTACATAAGAGTGGAAACTAGAAATTAGGTATTTTTCAGTGGGTTCATAAAACCTTAAAACACCATCCAAAACCCCTGGGAGTCCCATATTGGAAGCTGCTGTCTCAGCTCACACATTAACTGTAAAATAGCATTTAAATCCCTCAGAATTCCTGTCAAACCTTATAAGCCCATGTAAGAGCCCCTCTCCTGGCTTCTCACAGAAAGTACCTAGCTGAACACATGCTGTGTGTAATGCAGTCGGCAATCAGGCTGTCACTGCCAAGCCTTGCAGTTTGTCTGAATTTCTTGACACAAAAAAAGGAGTGACAAAAGAAATATCAAGGCTGTTAAAAGTCCTTGTCGGAGAACTCATTCTCCATGTCTGATTTGCTCTGCTGTTCTCGCACAGAAGAGAGTAATTAAGAAAAATCTATTGAGACTTGACACTGTTAAAGAAAGGGGGAATGTGGGGGTTAAAAGTGAAGTGCACCATTGGCCTTTCCAACTGTGGTGTTTTAACATGACGAGAAACAGAACCCATTTTACAGACAAATGACTTATTACAACCCTTTGTGGTTTGGCTTTTGTTGCCGCAGTAGAAGTGACCCAAGACAACCCGCTACCTGACAGCTCAATAATAATGTATGCCCTGTTAACTGCTGATACACACAGCATGAAAAGGACAGCTCATAATGTTGAATACACATAGTGTTAGCTCCACAAAGTTTGATGTAAAACTAGCTTTAATTGGCACACTGCAGGCCCACACATTGAATGATTTTACTCAGCTGAACAGTGTTGACAGCAGAGTGGGCGGCCATTATGACTTATTGCTTACGAGTGTACTGCCTGCTGAGTACTAATCACATGCAATCATAACAACCCTTGTTTTACTTTGCTGTGCTTCTCTTTAAAAAACAGAGCAGTTCTCTCTGAAGTCTTTGTTCAAACTTTCTTTTTACTGTTTTTTTTAACTTAAAGGTTAGTTCATTCTGTGACAATGTTTTCTGTCCTTTTGGAGGAGCTTTAACACTCCTGTTGAAGTTAACATCAATGCTAGCTAAAATGCTAACAGTGGGTATTATATAAGTATATAAGCTGTCACACTTCGAGTTGCCAAGCGCTCATTTCTAATTATGGGTCAGAAATGCTAAAATGACCATGTTAGCAAGAGTGTGACGGACTGTGCCTTGAGCTAAATGTTAACATCAGTACGCTAACATGCTCACAATGACTATGCTCACTTGCTCATTTTTGACAGGTGTCATTTGTGTTCACCATCCAGTGTCATGGTTTTGGTTTTCGGTTACTTATTTCCTATTTTATTTTGTAGTTATGTCCTCTTGTGTCTTGGTACTTTCTTCTTCCTGCTCACCCGTGTTTCAAGTGTTCTGTTTCCCTCCTGTGTTCCTGTGGTACTCCCCACCCTACCTGTCACACATCGGCTTCGTTAGCACTGCCCTGTTCCTGGTCCTCGTGTCAGTCCTGTTTTTGTCCACCCGTCTCCTGTGCTTCTGTGCCTGTTCCCTGGTTCTTGTGTGTCTCCTGTGTTCCTGATTTTTTCCTTTTTGCTTTTCTGGTTTGTCTTCACTTTCTCTACTACTTTGGTATTTCCTTTACCTGCCTTTTTAGATTTTTTTGGATTTTGGACAATCAGCTCATTAATGCTCATTTTTTGTTATGCTAACTGTCTGCCTGTGCATCATCATTTGCATAATCAACCATATAGGTCGATTATGAAAGCAACTTATTATAATCCATATTTACTTATTTTGTTAGGTGACAATCTCTAGTGGCTGTAGTAATTATTTCGGTTTCACACCCCTTTTATAATGGTGCACTGTGTTGAAAATGCTTTTTGGTCCACAGGGGAATTTTTTTCTGCAATACCGCGTGGCATAATAGTGGCCATTGGGCAAAATTGGAAGCCGCCATTTCTAGGTCTAGATAATACATTCATTGGAGACATAGTCACCCCAGTAGCATTGGATTTGCTTGGTCTATGCAACCATCCACGAGTTCAACATGAGTAATGCAAATCACATTTGACAGGAATAAAAAAAAAAAGAAAAAAAAGAGAGAGGCATTTTGTTTTTAACATACTGTATATTGGCCATACACCAACAGATAATGGAATGGGCCCAATGACTAACATCACCACCCTGGTTAAAAAAAGGAAAAGGCTCTATAGAAACCTATGAAGGCTAAATTCCGTAACAAGATTCTGATACAGCGGACCAATAGAAACATCGTAAACTGGCATGGTTCATGCACAGCCTAGGACAGGAAGGCTCTACAGTGGGTGATTAAAACTGTACAGAACATGATTGGTACCCATCTACAGAGCATCATTGACATCAGTGAAGTGAGATGCCTGCACAGAGCCCAAAAGATACTAAAAGACAACACCAACAACAACAAACACACACAGTCTGTTTACCCTGCTCCTGTCTGACAAAAGATACAGGAGTATCCACTGCTTTACCACCAGACTGTGAGACTGCTGAACTCATCCTCAACAAGGACTAACATTATTTCCTTTCTTAAACCCTTGTTATAGAAAAAGACAAATAAATGCAAATTGTACCTTGTAACACAGTGAAACATAATTACAACTTGGAAAATCAATTCTTTATTTCATTTCATATATTCATATTGCTTATACATCTGTTTGGCCACCTGGGCCTGGCATGATGTTGTTTTGCTAGACTGCATCAAAAGCTAGGAGCACGGAGTTTGAAAGACATCATCTTTTACTATAGGACAAGATAGTTTAAATTCAAAGATGCAAGTGTTTTTGGAGCTTGACTTATGACGGGGACTCAAACTCAGGATCTATCATCTACTGTAGCTTTAGTATTCTTTCTAAAAATCTCTTGGATGTCCTCAGGATAGACATGAGTTGTGGGGACTTGAATCAAAGAGTGATTTTATGTCTCAGTTTGTTTGATGTGAGGAATTTCAAGAGGTTTAAAGTGAAAAAGCTTTCTAATATTTCAGTGAAGAAAGTCACAAAAAACATAATTCTTTTGTGATTTTTTTATTATCTCAATTAATCATGTAGTAGTACCTCCTCTTTACTCTTTTACTCAAATGGCAATTTGTTTGTATTTTCTAATGTATGAAAGTTGCATCTTAAACACAATATCTCACTAAATCTTAAAGAACTTAATCGTTTCTCTGCCACATTCTCATCTTTTCTTCTTCCATTTTAACCTTTTTTCAACTATTTCTATTTGTTTAAGGACAGCCATGTTGAGCCTGGTACCCTCACGACAAAGAAGAAAGACGTTCAGGCCTGTATCTCCTTGAGTAAACATAATGCAGAATGAGTTGAGTCTATCCTGACATCATCTTAATGAAAATGTCTGTGGGGAAACAACAAATGGAGCCAGGCTAATGCCAGGACTACAGGGAGCGTCGGCGGTGTGCAGATAGGTTGAGGCGGGGAGGATAAGGCAAGCAGAGCTGAGCAGGGTCAGTGGAGGCGGTGTAGAATGCACATTAAGGCTGAGAAACACAGATCAGCAGAGATGATGAGTAAGAGTGAGATAAAGCCGGGATAGGGAGGGACGGGAGGTGGAATGATGATCTCGGACGTGAAAATACTATTACAGGGCTGACTGGGTTTTTAATGTAGCAAAGAGATGCTGTTAATATTAAAAATAGCAGGTGGTTGAACATGCGCACTGATAACGAGGGATGTCAGGCTGCTCAGTGGTATCGGCCGGGGCTTGACCGATGTCAGGTTTTAAAAGCTGATTCTGATATGGAGCAGAAACTTTCTAGCTTCCACTGACTAGTGTTTTCTGCTGTAATTTGGCCTCTAAAAATATTTCCACTCTCATGTATTGTTTCCCTGGAGAATTCCTGTCCTCAGAGACCCACTGATGTAGTCTTTAAAGCCGGTAAAGCAGACACCGTTAACAATTTAAAAAGATATTTTCAGCATAGGAATTTGGCATGCACAGATCCCATGGCTGCATCAACCTGCCAGGGAGCCCTGGGGCAGACATGAGCTGTCGGGGCCCCATTAAGCCCTGCGCTCTTTCCACTCTTTCTGTGTACTAATTTTTTCATGCTAGAATACTACCTTGTCCTTGGTTAAACTCAAGATTTCAACTTAGAGTATTTGAATTAATGTCGGCTATTACGACTCTATGAGTCATGCTTACTTTACACTCCATCTGAGGTATGAAGCTCATAATGTAACAACAATAGCAAATGATTACGTTATTTAATCGTTTTATTACATTATATAATATATTCATTACAAGGCTGCCAAATGGCCGACAGCTGTTCGAGTCACACCACTGGATATGAAGGACACCTGGGGATATTTCCCACCATTTTTGTGGCGAAAATGAAAATCTCCAACCATGATCATTGTGACCAGAGCAGGAATTTTTTCCTAAACCTGACCTAGTGGTTTTTGTGCAAAAATCTAACCAGCAAATAAGCACATCATTGTGTCAAGAGGAAGATAGAACATTCAACCCAAATAAATGTAAAGTTGCAACATAAGGAAATGTTCAGTCACAATTTATCTGTTGTTTTGCAGAAAAACATACTTTATTCTGGCGATTGGGCTGCTGTATCATTTTTAAAGCACGTTTTCTACATTGTTTCTACAACAGTTGTGTTGTTGTGCCTCTTCCTCTGAATCGGTATAATGGCACCCGACTGGAAAATTAGTGCCAACAACGGCTCAATGCACCTGAATGAGACAACAAGCACACTTTATCAGAAAAAAGTATTTGGACAAACAACACAAAGGGAAGATTCATGCTTACAAAGAGTCACTTTTGGCTTAGCAGGAGAAAACACTTCTGCTTCCTTCTGGGGTAAAAAGTTCAAAATACTCAGTATAATTAACCATCTAATTTCACTGCTGATCTTTGAAGCAACTGCAGGTATTGATTTGAAAAAGCTCATAGGTTTCATTTGTTTGTAATTCCCTTTTCAATGCAGAAGCAAACTGAAAAGACATTTCAGTCATTGCTTTATTCGGGGTGTTTTGGAATTAGAATATAAAATAACTGAAACATCTGTGCTTGTTCCTGTAAAATGAACATAAAAATAAATAAATGCAGAATGAATTGTATTTTAATGAGCAGAGTCAGTCCTTGTTTCTATGCAGCAACACAGAGATATGACAGTCACTGAACCGATACTGAAAGTCATGTTTGCATAAAAAAAATAGATGAAACAGAAGTTTCTGACACACCGAAATGTTCTGCAGGTGTAGTTCCTCTGCTTAATGTATTTGAATCTGACCATTTTCGTGTCAAAGGTCTCAACTGTTCATTGTTTTCCCCCACGGTTTCCCGCTTGTCAGGATTGAAAAGCCTTTAAACACGGTCTGAAGTCTCTGCTGTCAGCCAGGCTAATGAAATTCTTTAGGCCATGTTAACTGCTCTTGATGGGTACATCAGGACTAAACCACAAAGAGCTGCTGCTCTGCCCTCTGCGGGCTGAGACTCTCAGACACGCTGCACTTGGCCCCACCCCGATCGGCAATGTCACAACAGGCATTTCTGAACAGCTGCTGCGTTATCACTGATAAGGGTGTGACAGCAAATTCAACACATTCGAACACTGGTGGCACTGGTAGAGCACGACAGCAGCAGTTTTCTGCTCCTTCTAGACTTAGTGTTTTAGCTTGGTTTTATAGTCGTTGCAGTGGATTCCAATGAAAACTTGAGTCGAACCCATCAAGACCTCCTTAGAAACGCCTCAAAACCCACTTGCATGGGAAAGAGAAAGGCCAAAATATGTCACTCTGATATGAAAGTTGTTATTAGCTCTTGACTCTTAACTCTACAACAACTAATCGTTGGATTTTTAATTGGCTGATTCCAGTAAATTAGACATTTGCTGCATCTTGCCAGCAAAATAAACAATAAAACAAGGCACTATGTTCCCACCAGAACATTAATAAGACCTTCATGTGTTTCATATTTACAATAATGGACAATATAGAGTTACCAGTTAGCCTAACATGTCTTTTGACAGTGGAAGATAGCCAAACTCCACACAGAAATTCCCCAGCTGGCCCTTTTTATCTGTCCCTAATATAAATGGATAAAAGTAATCCTCAGCAAGATCTGCGGATTACTTACAGAAATTGGGACATTGTTTTTTGAACGAGACATTGCTGTTTTGGATTGAGCAAGTTTCAGAGCCAGATTATATGAACTCTGAGACCATGATCTTGAAATCCCACAGCCCACGAATAATCCTAAACACATCACTTCTATGTCTTTGATAGCAGCTACAGCCTTGCTTTTAGCAGCATATGCGAGAATTCCATGTCCTTCCATTGTTTTGGGGTGACGGTCACAGAAGATTCAAGATTCAGCAGTCATTAGGCAATACAAGATTGTAAAATGCCATTTCAGTTTGTACAATAATCAAGCCAGAAAAATAAGATATTCATGGTGAGGTTATGAGAATGAGTTCAGGAGGCTCACAGCTTGCGGAAAGGAACTGCTCCGTAGTCTGGTTGTACGGGAGTGGATCCTTCCGCACCTAAAACAAAAACTTAACAGAGAAAGAAAAAATATAACATTTGAAACGCATGGTTTGGCATTTTTCACTTGGGTTTGTCCTGACAACCAGGTGAGCCAATAAATGAGCTCTTCCTAAACCCAACTAAGTGGTTTTTCAGGTCTAAACCTAACCACATCTAATGCACCACTGTGTCAGAACATACAATTGAAAATAGAGCCTAAAGAAATAACGAGTTGTGACATAAAGAAATGTTACATTTGGATATGCTCATGGTTTGCTGAAAACTAAATTGCTAACATTTACCCTGCCAATTAGGTTGTGTTACCTGCGGTTTAAGGTACCCTGTGCACTAATTTAAAACAAGTTAAACAAGTGTCCAAAAGTTATACCCAATCATACACTGGAAGTATATATAACCAAAAACTGATAGGATCTACAAACCAGTACAGCTCCTCTCCACACTGCACATGCTCCATCAGAGCTGCTTGGTAAAGTGTTGATATAAATGGTAAATAAATGATGTCAAGTGTAGGAGGATGTTTCAGTGTCTCTGTAAGCATTGGTTTTTGTGTAGGTGTCAGCGAGCCAAGTATCTCTTCACTTGAAGCTGCATTACACATATTGATCTACAGTGCTGTGTGTTTAAAGAGGCCTACAGTGTGTGTGTCTGTATGTGTGTGTGTGTGTGTGTGTGTGAGTAAGACATCACCAAGTCACGCACACTTTCGTACTTTTAACATGTAGCAGTGCCAGAGTACAGCAGTGTAGGAGTAGCTAATCCAACCGCCTCAGTGCTTATAGGAGATGACCCACAGTTAAGCAGCTAAAATCTCACCCACTTTCAAGGCACAGCGTACTGTTGGTGCAATTTGCTCCCACCATTGTGAAAAATAATAACTGATTGTTGGGTCTTATCGCTGTTCAGCCCCTGTGATGAACCTTCAGGGATCACTTCCAAAGTTGATTTATGCAAAGCCACTGTGGAGAAGTCAACTAAATCCTGACTGGTGAATATGCACTAGTTTTTTCTAAGAGGTGAAGCGCGCTCCTGGAAGCAGTCTCAAGTCACAGCAACTCTGAGCTGTGATGATAGAGGGAGTCTGTAATGAAGAGCAGATAAACAGAACTGTGAATGGGAAGAGGGAACTTTACAGGCGGAAATGCTGCTTGATGTTTCTGCCTGAAAATTGAGTTGCTTTCACACAGTGAGGAAGTGAGTGTATGTGTGTCTGGTGTTGGGATTACTTGATTAAACTGGAAGAATGCCTAATTACATCAAGCACAGCTTGCTTTGGTGAATATGTGTGTATCCAAATACACTGAGGCTATATCTGTGAGTTTTAGATAAAGGTTTATCTGAAGAAATATGAAAAGCAAATGTGATTCTAATTACTATCTAGAAGTGAGATTCTCACTTCCAGACTGCAGTTCTGGACACATTTGATGACATGTTGTGATACAGTAGAAGCAGTTTAATCTGTGTTGAGGTGTGAGTGTTACAGATGGGCCGTCTCGCACTTCATTGTTTTGTTATTTTGTTTTGTTTTTAAGTCAACAATGTTAGTCTCCAGGTGAGCAGAGCAGCCGGATGGAGGCTCAGGGTGACTCAGCTTCATCTAAATTTAATTCACTTCATATAAGTGTGTCAGTTGTTGCTCTTTCTCCCACAGCAATGATTCATACATGCAGTGAAAGGTTTTTCATTGCCAGTCCCAAACAGTTTTGACCCTTCCCTAGAAAAAATCCTTGCTTTAAAAAAAAGACAAAAAACTCCACTGCTACAGGGGTACAATGGTCGCTGAGAAAATGTGCACTAACAAAAAAATTTATATAGTGGCTAGTCACACCACCAAATTCATGCTGGGCTACCTTTTGCTATGGCTACTTTCAATTTCAACAACATTGACATATAGAATGAAGTTCTACTGCCGTGACTTGACAAGGGTTATTCAAAAATGGTAAAAAAGACAGATGTATGAATTTCTATCAAAATAAAAGCCTCTGCATGTTAAACAACTGTTCATGGCGAGACAACTTGAGTTGTAACCCATCACCTCCACCAATCACTCTCCGCATACCAAAGCATGCTAGAGACGTAGCTACTTTTCTGCCCGTACTGTTGTGCTAATGAGGGCTCCGGTGTGATCGTATCCTTGCCTTGAGTGTGCTTCGGGGGACATAAAAATAAATCCAGAATGATAAATCCAACGCTGAATGTCTTCTTTGATGATTTACCAATTTTTCTATGTTGAGAACATTTATTGTTGTTGGCACTTCGTGATGCCTTGGGCTGTGTCTGTGGACCAGTCAGAAGCTGTGCCTCTGACTGAGAGCCTTCATTGGGCTGTACGTTATGGCCCACCACTGGATTTGTAATGAATTGTAATAAACTTGAGCTTCAGTCCATTGACTACTTAATATAAAACATTAGCCTCTTCCATTGTATATAATGCCTAGCACGTCCGCCGATAGGGGGGGACAAACGGGTCTGTTGTCCCGGTCCCAGAGTAGAGGGGGGGCCCAGAACTGGGCCCTCATTAAATTATGAAATAATTAAAAAAATAAAAAATAATAATAAATAGGCCTATTTGTGGAAAAAAATATGTAATATTTGAGTTACATAAAAGCTTTTTATTTGTTTTCTTCCTAATTGTCCTTGAAATAGTGGTCAAGAACCCCCCCCAACACAAAAATGGTTTGGCCACTGATCAAAATTTGATGTTGTCATTTGATTTGAAGTTCAGTACGCTCAAAATGTCCGGTCAGCACAAGTCCGGTGCTCAGAAAAGGAAAGAAAAGAGAAGAGAAGAAGAAAATAGAGGCCTTAGAGATTGTCTAAACAAATATTTTAAAAAAGGTGGTGACAGTGAAGCTGGAACTAAAGTCAACGTAGAGCAAAGTAAGAAACAGCGCAGGCAACGTTTACCAGCCTTGTAACGTAACGTAACAAGCTAGCTCTAATGTTAACGTCCATTAGTTTGTATAAAAGCCTGACACAACACGTTATCTTTGACAGAAACAGTTGAGTTTGGTAGCTCCGTCAGAGAGGATGAGACAGAGAGGAGAGAGATCAGAGAGTGATGCGGCCCCGCAACGGAGGGACAGAGTCAGGCTGCCGGTGAGAGAGAGACAGGGTTTCTACGGAGTCTTAAAAAGTCTTAAATCTCAATTTTAGGCCTTAAAAAGTCTTAAATACGTCCATATTTTGCATGTAGGTCTTAAATTACATTTAGTTGGGTCTTAAATATGT
>OMLP01023472.1:76395-104919 GCA_900302685.1 Spondyliosoma cantharus | reverse complement strand
GACAGAGAGATGGAGGAGAGGGCAGACTATGAAAAAAACCAGCAGAGTTGAAGAAGACCGTGGAGGAGAACAGGTGAACAGCATGGCGGCTGGTTTCATGTGAGAGAGGAGGGGAGTATGCCAGAGAAAGACGGACAGTAGGGCCCGGGAAGTTCAAAGCCATGACAGATTTGTCTGTATGAGCTCAGGAGGACGTGAGATGATATCAAAGCTTCTGTGTTATTTACCAATCCAGCTATGCTGCTTGCCAAAGGAAGAAATAAGTGGAACATTTCAGGATGCTGCGATTATGAGAAATTACGTCTGATTCAGGAGCTCGGAGTCGGGCTGGATGCTCCGTCTGCAGGTGGAGTCCAAAGACAGTTAACCTCCAGCAGCACCAGCACAGACTCTACTCCCCTGTGCATTCAGATACAAGTCTTCCCGTCTTTGGTTCTAGCCTCGTCAGAAAACAAAAATCATTCTCGTGCCTCAATTATCTGCATCTCTGCTGTACTGCTGTGAGACACCAGCTGGGTGTTTTGGGGGTTGTGTAGTCAGAGTGGGTGGCACAGAGCTGAGAGTGGATAGAAAACAGCACTATGTGGTGGTGAGGGGTCTTACAGAGGTCTGGGAGTTGAAGGGGGAGGGGCCATGCTGGAAGGGGTTCGGACTGTGGCCGTCCGGGGTGGCGGGGGAGGAAGTCTGCCGCACGCGCCCGACTGGCTGGATGGCACCCGGTCGCGTCTGGAGGGAAAACAAATGACAAGAGATCAGTCAAGTCAGTTTGTCCTTTTTATTCAGACACACCAAATTTTAGGATGAAATGACAACTCAAAATGAATGGAAGCTGCTGGTGGATATGAATCAGAGCATGATCCCTAGAATTAGGAGCTTTGGAGGTTCTAACTCTCAAACCAGCTAAATGTTTGGATCTTGATACATTATTCTAAAACTCAACAAAATATAATTTCTTTCTTTATTAGGATATTTAATCACTCTGGCACATGTCTGTCTAATAGAGCTGGGTACTGCCACTGATTTCCTGATGCAATGTGATCCGATTAAAGTTCAGTTAGCGATACTTCAGCAACAATACATATAATGTTGCATGTATATTAAAAGCGAATTAGAGAGAACTACTGCTGTGAATTGTACAAGGAAACTCTAACCTGGTGCATTACTAAAATATTCTTGTTTATATTAAAAAATAGATTTAAATGGTTTCAGATATTTGTGGTTAAAATCTGAGTAAATCTGAGTTAAGTATATTAGTTTGTAATAAACCTAAAGTGCGCTCCGTCCGTCTCTAATTTAGAATAGGAGATTTTTGTGTACTCAAGCTCTACAGACACTCACTGATGATGACGTGTCATCCTTGGCAGTAGGAGTGGAGCTGTAATGAATGTTTGCCTGCAAAAAAAAAATGAAAATAATGCAGTGACAATGAAATAAAATGCATGAATCTGCACCACAGGCACTACATTCTAAACACTGGAGCTTCTTTAGGATGATGCCAAATAATTACATATCAAACACTGCAACACCACCAGGGTTCACCTCCACCCTAATAATCACCATTTGAGTGTTGTTTTACAAGAGGAATTATATTTTTAGAGAACGTGAAGCCACAGCTGGTCAGTAGCGGCAGTGAACGCACATCCAGTCTGCACGAGGCAAAGCATCAGTCATCAGCTGCCATCGAGAAGCAGTCACATGCTTTTCAGACCGGTACGACTGCGGCAGACACGGTAGCTGAACTAGTCATGTTTTATTAACAGTAAGAGGGCTCAGAGCAGTCGACACATGTGCTACAAATAAATCCAGTCCAGAGCAGAGGGCCACAAGACCCACTTACGAAGCGGGTTTCCCTGCCTGCCAAGGAGCTGTTGGAAGAGTGGAGGCTGGGCTAAGGGTGGAGAGGTCAAAAGGGTCAAACTGTGACATACTGCTTCTATGGTGGTACAAATGACTGGTGGAAAAAGGAGAAAATGAAGTAAAAAGACAGTGGGAGAGCGATGAGTGGAGTGCTGGGTGTTAGTGCTGCTCACCGGTTGGATCGTGGGAGAGTACGGAGCTTCCCTGATCGGGCTCTCCGTCCTGGTGTAATCAGAGGAAGGCGCCTGGAAAAACAAAGATCAAACACCAGAAATACTTAACAGCTGCTCGTACTTTCACTGAAGAAACAGTGTAGTAAAGAGATACCAAAACAAGATTCACTGGTTAGCCCTGGAGAGTATCGATCATCCAGTAAATTCAAGCTTGAAACGTGCACTTTTCTGTGCGTCCTGCAGGTCGTGGTTCATCATGACTCGTGACCTCCCTCGCAGCTGTTGGGACTCGCATTCCAGTCGATCCTGACTATGTGCAGACTATGTGACCGAATACCTCGCAAGGTGCCACAAGCTCTGTTCTCACAGCAAAAACATGCACCACTTCAGCTGGTTGTTACACTGAGATTAATACACACAACCAGGACACACACTTTGTTACAGAAAAAAAAAAGCTTTTTTCCACCCGCACATCAATCCTCCTGTGTGTTGTAAGGGTTGAATTTCTAAAAATGGTAAAAAAAAATCTTTATCACAGCACCCAGAGCGTGAACATAATCGTTCGTTTGGTGTCATGTTTCTGTCGACCTGATGAATGTGAAATGTTGAAAGTCCAAAAATGTATTCTCTTTTTGCTCTGGTTTTGGTCTCCAGCAGCTCAAAGGAGAAATAGCGAGATCTTTAGCTGCTAAATGCTCTGAGATTTAGATATAGATGATAATTCTCTGTAGGTTTATCAGTACAAGCTACATTATGATTACTACATTATTATCATCTGGTATAATTTCATTATAGAAATGTTGATTTTGCAGCTCCCATGTCTTGTGTTTCCAACAAACACTCCAAAACCAAAATGTTCTTGCATTTTCTGAAGGCTCAATAACTTAAATGATTAAGTGATTGCCCACAGACTATTTATGTGGTGTCATTTTCTGTTGCTTGTTGCAGTTCTACATCCCTCCATAAAATAGTCGAGTCTGATGCTTTGGATAAACGCCAACCAAAAACAAGTGAGAGACAATTCTTCAGCATATGAATGTTAATCTGCAGACATTTCTTCAGATTAAACTTGAGTTAAAACTTCCACAAAGGTTTGATGCATAGAATGATCCAGTTCAAGGGACACAAGTGAGCCAAACACCAAACTGTGCGCAGTAACACACCATGCTGCCTCCAAACCACACTCAGGCAGGCGGCTTGCCTTGCTGAACAACCAGGGCTGCAGTTGGCCTTGCTTCCCGTAGCCCACAGGAGGCCCGGACAGGAGCTGCTGTCCTGGCGGACGGCCCTTCCCTTTCCGATTGGCCACCAAGAAAGGGTTCTCTTTGAAGCAGATAGGCTGAGAGTCCACCAAGCACTCCTCCTCTTCTTCAGCTACAAATGATGATGAGTTAAGGGTTGTTGATGAGCCAGCACTGTCGGTAGTGGAGGTCCCATTAGGGGAGAACTGGGATCCATGGAGATAATCAGCATGTTCTGACTGGAGCAGGTGCTCCTCATTCAGATTGGGGCAGGACTCAGGGTCCATGTGGCCTAAGCTGAAGCCCAAAGGCTCTAAAGGGGCTCCGTACTGGGCCTGCAGGGGGGCCTCCATGGGAGCAGACAAACTTACAGAAGGAGAGAACTGGACAGGAGCAAAGGAAAGAGGATGGACAGATACAGTAAACTGGACAGGAAACTGACTCACTCAAAGGGAATAATTACAAATGGAATTTCAAAGAAAGGTTTAAAAGCAGAAGAGAGAGAGAAAATGACAAAGTAGATAATCCCTCCCATCACACCCACTTTATTAGAACTTTTTATTTTGCCATTATTTCAATCAGTTATAATAACACTGCTCTCACCAAAGTACTGGAAAGATTACACTCACTACCCACTATATAACAGACTATAACTATATGTTATCATAACTAACTTAATCAAGATCCAATTTGTAATAAATCAGAGTTATCCTTTAGAATCTGCTGTAAATGGTGAAGAAGTAAATTGGCAAAACCAGATCCATCTTTTATCCTCATAAAACAAGCTTTCGTCAGTCAACTCTGGAAACAACTACAGTAAAATCATGGAAAAATAAAAGTAACCTTTTACAAACCACCAAAGTGTTTTCTTGTCTTTTAAGATGTGCTTCTGTAAATAGACTGTTGACACACAAGCCTCGAGCTGCTAAAAGGAGTTGCTCACATCGCTAAATCTTCCCTGAAGCCTGAAGTTTCTCAGCGGCCACCCATCATTCAAGACTTGTAACTGCTGCTCTGCGCTACCAGACACATTGGTAAAGTCCAGGCTCATGGGCCTCTCCCTTAAATAACCACATTATCAGATCAGCTAGACATTCAGGCTCCAGCACACCTTCAGCTCTTACTGTACTCAACATAGAGGACAGTTAATGTTACTGTAGGAGGGTTTAAAATCTGAAATGTTTAACCCAACACATGTAAGGAAACCTGACACCGTAACCACAGACATGTCATGTTAGGAAATTCCTCCTCAAATCAACCCCGATAACTAACCAACTTTGGTCATTTATTCGACCTTGACATGTCTGGTGATAATCAAAATAGACTGACTAAGAATACAACGAGCATTGTGGGGCAGTAATGTGGTGCTCTACATGCTGACTATAAGAATTGGTGGTGTGATGAGGGGTCAGTGGGATGGAATGTGAATGAGTGCCCTTTTGGCTCCGACACAGACTGTGAGGGACAGCTGGGGGGTTTTGATGCGAGGCTGCTGGTTCGTCAGCATGCCGACACGCTGAGCTGGCCCGGCTGGGAAGAGCTGCGAGTCGGGGGAGCCGGGAACTGAATCATTTTTAGGGTTTTTGGTTTGTTTTTGTCTGGGCTGTCTCTGATTGTGCTGTGTTTGTATTTTTGCTCTATTTGTTTATTCAATTATATTCATTTTGCGTGTGTGTGTGAAGCTCTTTGTAACTGTGTTTAAAGAGGTGCTGTATAAGTAATTTTTAAGTTAAAGTTATTTTTACCCCCAACTTGTACAAAAGTGACTTCCACTACTTGAACGATTTGAACGTCACCTCTGTCTTCATAAAGGTTCAAGGACAATGATGGAAATGGTTAATTCAAGTGCACCACAGATATATCAAAACTCTAACCTGGAATAGTTATTTAAATGGAAAAGTTTCAATTGTTCTTGCCAGGGATAAAACAATATGTTGTACTTCATAAATATATCTAAATTTCTGAAAGATTCCTTCTAAACAACAAAACGGTACCAAAATCTAACTCTTAACTCTCACTTTCCCAGTGTTACAAAACCAAAAGTCAGAGACCTCACTTCTTATAAAATATAAAATCACAGTAAACCTTGGCCTGTTAACACTAAAGACACACTCCGTTTGGATTTATCCACATTTCTAAACCACCATTTTTCAACACGAACTTTTGTGACCAACTTTCAGGCAGTAGTAACGGCTCCCTGTGATACAGTTTGAGAAGGACCACGTGTGCTGGAGCAGCAAATCCACCTCTTAACGCACCGAGCACCAACAGCTGCATATGAAATGTAGGTTAAGTTCTCAGAGATCTACAAGTAGGGCATAAAAAAATTAATCAAAATAGCTGTCTATTTAAAGTTTAGCACTCAAGCGTGTTTTAAGCCAAATCAAAATCATAGTATTTTCTAACACGGCTGGATCAAAATAAGGCAGAGAGGATGACTCAAGATAAAGTCAAAGACAAATACAAGACGGAAAACAGGAAAAGGATAAAGCTACTACCTGTAGGATGGTAACAGGACAATGCTGTATGTCCGCTTACTCCTCCGAGGACTTTGAAAACTGAAACACTTGTCTGTTCCTCTCAGGCAATACCCTCCCTCCCCGTCTGTCTGGCACCCCACCCACCCAAGAGACTCCATCCAATTCTGAGCCAGATGCAGGTTTAAAATATCACCGAGGAGAGGCTGTTTGATAGTGGGCAGCTGTCCCCTTCCCCCATCTCTTCCACACACTGACACTGCTTTTCTATCCAGCTGGATAGTGCCTGCTGCCCTCTGGCCACGCTTCCTTTTCAATTCCGCCTCCTCCTGTACGTCCAGTCGTCCTTCTTCAACAGCCATTTTCATTCCTCTTAATTCTTTTGAATGAGCTTGAGTCCTTCATTTTCTTGTTATTTCTTCTATCCAGGTTGGTCACATTGGCTCAAAAAAGGATGTGGGACAAAGTTACATCAGACTGATATGATGTATGGGTTTGGCCTTGGAGACACCATCTGTAATGTTGACTTGGGGGTTAACACATGGAGTGAGGTTAACATTCCTGCTCCTGGAGGGGCAACTGGTCCACTGTGGGTCACTCAGTTTCCCAGGACATAAAAACACAGGATTCCATGAGGCCTATTCCGAGCCATGAAGGCCATTTCCAACACAGCCGCACAGAACAAAAAGCAATTTACAACACGAGAGGAGTACACTCTTTTTCAAACACGTAGAAAAGTCATAGGATTGAGAACGTAAAGAGAGGCTTACCCTGTTGAGTTTCTGCAGACTGGTGGTGGGCAGTGCCGCCAGGGTTTTGTAGTCAAGTTTTAGAGGTCCAGTGCCAATATTCTACGAAGTAAAGAGACAACAGAGGTGAGAAGTGGACGAGGCTGAGGTTTATTACGAAATAACGAAACGAGGTGAATTCTTTTTACTCGAGGAGACCACGAATAGAATTGTAGAGAAGCTAACCCATGAAGTAAAGGATCCACACATCTATTGTAAATGTAATCTATGTTATGTGTTACACCATGTTAAAAGTATTGTCTGCAGGCTTAACCCTGGAGTAGCTTATTCTGTGTCACCATAGAGTTGCAGTTTATTTTGTCTCAACACCATCACCTGAAAGTGATCATTAATGCACCAAATCAGCAGCTGGAAATAGTCCCTAACAGATACACTATTAACTCATGCTTAAAAACGACAGTGCCTGCTGTGATAGAGCATTATTCAGCCTTTTTTTGTTTAGAAACAAAAGTATATATTTGTGTAGACACGTGTAATGGTAAACACAATAGGAACAAGACAGACGGACACATTTTTTTTTTGTTACCTTCTGGCGTGGTGAGAATCACAGCTACAGAAACGGATTGAGGTCTAGCAGCAGGTGTGTAAAATATTTAGTTAACTAATTCCGTCATTCCCTTTACTCGATATATGTGTAACCCCCAGTTAGAGGTGAAAAAGATTTTATTTTCACTGAAATACCAGTGATGAGCAACATGTCAGAGGTAGTGCTGGGGTTTGTGGCCCTTTTTGCACAGACAGGGAGTTTGTCTGCAGACCTGCTGATGAGGAGTGTCTCACCTCAGTCTCCTCTTCTAGCAGGCGAGTTGCCTCCTCTCGCTCCAATCGCATTCGCTCCTTCACCATGAGAGGAAGGGGAGGAGGAAGAGGAGGAGGAGGAGGGAAGACACCCGAGCACACGCAGCCACACAGTAATGCAATGAGAGGTGAAGATGAGGAGGAAAGAAGTGTTAGAGGGAGTGAAAAGTGGAGAAAACAGAAAACAGTGGGGGGGGTGGTGGTATGGAGATGGGATGATTGGATGATTTTGGATGATTTTGGATCACACCAAACACACCAAAGGTAAAGGAGAGGTGAGAGGAAACACAGAAGGGAAAGAAAGGATAGAACCCACACACGTTAGAAAGTACTCTATTCATTCGCTATGGGAGCAGAAAAAAGCATGCAAGGCGGGACAATGCAGGAACAGTTCTGTCAATCACAATACCCACACAGGGGGCAGAGGAGAATCTTCATTCACCCGATAACACACCGACCTGAACTTCTGCCTCTAAAGCTCCGCCCTGGCTCGCCATTTTTCTGAGCTACAATGGAGTAAAATTGAATTCCGCCGTCTATCTGCTGATCTGCCAGATACAATTTTACCTCCTGCCTTCCCAAAATGTATTTTCAGTTCCACTTACCACTTTCTCCATCTCTTCTCGCTCCCACTGCGATGTCTCTCTCACCATCTCAGACTCCTGGGGAAGAGATTTAAGATCCTGATACATGCTTACAATTCATCCTGTAAATCTTTGCAGAAACACTGACTGCCTGAGTAATTTAAACCAAAGCAATTTACATATGAAGTATTTTATGACTGAGAAACAACAGCAACTAGAATGGCTACATTCCTTTAGTTCGGGCAGTCTCCCAAAGGCTAATCTGGACCAAATAAACAACTGTGCTGGCGCTTTCTAGGTGCTGTAGTGAAAAGATGGGTATGTGCAGTTGGAGTGAGTCATACTCCACCATCACTGACACCAAACTGCTGCGGAAGCAGAGTGTTGCTGAACAAAACATCTGACTCACGTGTTGACTTGACAACAAAATCGCCAAACCGATTCCTGGAATGTAGATGAATGGCATGTACTGCGCTTCGTGGTGTACAACCCGACACCGTTCACCTCTCTTATTCAGTGCTCGTCAGGGCTTTATCAAGTCTAAACAGTGCATGATTGCTATATGCACTCAAGGTTCCACAGAAGTATCGATTAGTCTAATATCAAAACCACTAGAGACACATAATGCATCATATTTGGGCTACTCCAAGCATTTAAGATGGCTTCCAACAAAAGAAAGTGGATGTAGCTCTAGTTTCATTTATACGTTATGCCATGTAAAATAAATAGAATTTAAGGTATTTAGAGAAGGAAAGACTCCAGCAATGTTTCTGCTGTCACACACTGTCACCAGCTCAGACAAGCTTGCTGGGAGTTTAGTCCAATCAATCAGATTGTGGCATATTTTGCTAGCAGCCCGCTAACCACTCTGCAAAAACATGATAAATGTGCTCTGATTAAACAACTATTCAACCTCTTTATGGGATTAATCAGTGACTACTAAAACACAGTAGTCATGAATGCTCTAATTTGCATATTAACCTAAACTTAAAATACATAACCAGTGATATGTACAACCAATTAAACAGTGTATAATCTGTATTGTACCTTCTGCATGATGTCGATCTCTTCTGGACTCAGGTCTCGGTCTATAGAAGAGATGCTTTCCATGCTGTTCTTACGGACGATGCCTGTTGCAAACGGGTTGGCAATGATGCCAGGAGAAGACTGGAAATGGACCAAACACAGGGTTTTGTTTAAAAAGTTAATCTAAATTGAAGAAGTTTGGGCAACTTTTAATAAAGTTAATTGATAAAAGTATTATTTAACTTGAGGTCATTTAAATTCATTCATTCAACCGTTTATACGGTAGAGTCCTCTTAATGCCTCAACACATTTTATCTGAATCCGACTCACCTCCACAGCAGCCACTTTCTGTGGGTCAAAGCCGTCACACACCAGCATGCCCAGGGTGTCTCCTACAGCACGGAGGACTCGCACTGCCTCCGTATGCGTCATCCCCAGCAGGCTGTGGTTGTTCACCTCCAGGATACGCATGCCAACCTGCAGCCGGCCATCTCTTGCTGCGGCACCGCTTGAACTCACCTGTTTGAATATCAACCAAAGTACGGGTAAGGTGATGACTCTTAAAACTTTGTCCTCACTTCGTCCTTCAACAAATGTGTGCTGAGTGTCCTGAAATAAACTGGACTGCTTCCAGAACGAAAAAAAGAGGAGACTCTTTGGGCTAAAATTAATTAAATGGTGACAAAAACAAAAATTCAGAAACCTTAGAGATGAAGATGCCTTCATCTGTTGGGTCAAACGGGTTTCCTGCATGACCTTTGGCCCCTCCACGAATACTGATGCCAAGCTTCTCCCCTGGCTGCTTTTGGATCAGAATTTCCTGCAATCATACATAAACAGCTCGTCAGGCTAGGTAAGATGATGGATTTATCTACGTTGGTATATTTGTATTTGTTCTAGTTTGCCTCACCTGCATCCCGGGTGGTGACGGGTCCCTCCGTACTAACATACGGATTTCCTGCTTGTTGGCCAGCAGGGCTCGCACGGCTTCCTGGTGGGTGGCGTGACGCAAGTCGATGGCGTTCACTTCTAATATTCGGTCACCAACACGCAGCCCACTTTGACATGCAAGACCATGAGGAATCACCTGATAAGGAGACCGACCATAGAAAGTGAGACACAAGAGTGTAAAAACAGAAAACTGGACAACAAGAAATTTTTGCCTTAAAGTTCAACTAACCTTTGAGATAAAAACCCCGGGTTCATTGACGCCGAAAGGGTGACTGGCATGGTCACTGCCTCCTACGATGCTCAGGCCTAGAGGGCCACCTGACTTCACCAGGGTCACTTCCTGTTTGGGTAAAATGTAGAAAATGTGTTGAGGAAATAGATTTTAGAATCATTTCAAGTGTAAATCTAAAAATAGTGGACCAAGTAAACATCACTCACATGTAACTGTCATTTTTCTAATAAACACAAACCAACCTACTGACGCACATCTATCTCTATACAGGCATAAGCTGCTATTAATTAAACTGCATTATCTCTGGGAAGGGTTATTTTATTAGCAGGCTAGACTAAAGACCACTTTTATTTAAATTAGACCAAGCCTTCATACCATACACCATCTTCTCTGGAACTGGACAGCATTACGGATAAGGCAGGGGCCAAATGAACAAACATGAACATCAAATGCCTTCATTAGGCTTCTATAGCAAGGTCTAATTGAAGTAAAAAGCTTCTCAACATATTCAAATACCAAGAAGTTTCACCTCGATGGGATACTCGTCCTCCATTTGGTTCAGGTGGTTCCCATGAAGGAGGCCTTCCTCCTCCTGGTCGGGTGAATCTGAGGGTTCTGGAGGTGGAGGGGAGTGGGCTCGTGCCCGGGATTGACCTGGAGAGCCCCCTGGTGCGTTCGGGTCTCGCTCCACCAGGAGGGCGATGGTGGGGGAGGTGCCGGTAAGGAGCGCTACTGCCTGGTCATGCCTGGCCTCTGTCATGTCTACACCATTGATCTGGATCGACAGTAAAACCAACCACGGAGGGTGTCAGCCCACCAGGACGCTCCCAATGACAACGGCCCGAACTCAACACGATGACAATAAATAACAATACATGCTTAAAAAACGGCAACCTGCCATCAGTCTTCTCTCGTCTAACTACTTCGCTATGTTTATCTAACATCTAAAACTTTCTGAGATTTAATCCAGTGAGTTTGTGAGTGCACCAAAGTGAGTACTGTTATTTGCGAAAGAACCCAACACCTATAACGAGCAACAGGAACAGGCAGAGCAGAAGAGGGAGCGGGGGTAACAGCGGGCTGCTGCAGGCAACTCAAGCTGGCAGATTTCCCTGAGGAAGAAATGCTACGAGCAAGCAAAGCTAATTATTTCCAAATAACTCCCTGAAGTCAGTTTATGTTAAGTTTAGTTATGGATGCTTGTGCTGCTATCTTTAAACTTAATCAGTTCAACTCTTTCCCAACCCTTCTTGCATTTGTTTACTTAAAACAGCAGTCGAAGTTTCTCCAAAAAGTTTGATCTTAAGTCAACAAAGGCAAGCAGGGAAATCCTGAGAACCTGGGTTTTGGATTAGGAGGTTTCTTCCAGGGATGCACAATCTTAAAAACTGTTCTCTGGTCCAAAGTGACAAGCAGAGGTCAGCGCTGACCCGACAGTAACAGCTCTTACCATAGGGCTGATATGCTGCTCGCCCACTGCCATTGTAACACACAGACGAGTCTACCATGACAGCGGGACGACAGGCTCAGCCCACTCCACCCCAACACCATACCCACCACCAAGCAGGCAAGAAGAGGCACTTAATGCATTAGTGAGCATGCAGACTGAGAGAATGTGAGAAAGAATAGACTGAAGAAAAAAGACCTGACAACTGCCGGAGGCAGGAAAGCAAAGAGGATAATTCAGGAAGCTTTTCTGTGATCCAAGAGAGCACAGCTTACAGTAAAGAAACAGATGATAGCAGGAGGAGTTTCACATTAGGCATACAGAGAGAGGACCCTCATAATGAACCTTCAGTCGGTTTACAGTAATGGCGTGTGATGAAAAAGTGTGCGTGGATAAAAACGTGCAACTAATGCTCCTAATATGCAAACAGAAAAAGTAAAGCAAAGCCAAGCGTGGAGTGTGATCAGCAGAGGAAGCTGAAGAGCAAGCAGGAACACTTCAAAATCTAAATCCTGCACTATGTACCCACTATTTAAGGAGACTTTGGGTTAGAATTAGTGTGTGAAGACTGTATTAGTAATCTGTCTCAGCTGATGGGTTAATTTCCTGCATGTGGTCAGCATGGGACAGAAAACAAGTTGGTCTTTGATATGGCAAGACAAAACTTGAGTGATGAGAGCAGCGTTGTGAGCATAATGACAATGGCAATATTGCAACACAGCACTGATGACATACTGTACATGAAGTGTTTCCTTTACATTGCACAAGACTGAACAGATGTAGAATAACATAACGTACATAATCAGGCTGTGTTCCTCAGCCACCCAAAAAACTAAAAACAATCTGCTGGAACAACACCAATGTCCATCTATAAGGATATGACGAGTTCAATTCTGAACTCATTGTTAAATCCTGAATGAAAGAGAAAACATCAACCTCAAATATTATTGATGAATAAAGCTAATATTAACTGATATAAACGTGTGCCGAATAAGCTACAGAAAATATGTTCATCAGCTAAAATTTGTTCAAAGGCAACTGTCTACACACCCTGTTGGTGTTTGGATAAAAAAGTCTAAAAATACATTTTAACAGACTGCTGAATGTAAGGCGTACCAGTGCAACCAATGATAGCATTTAGACACACTCGACAGGGCGTATGTGCGACCAAAACAGTTTCACCTTGGAGCCCTGAGAGAACAAAATGATTCCCCTTCTCAAAACCACGAAACGCAATGTAAAGGAAACCCTGTTTTGATCACATAACACTGTATACAATGATGCCCATGAGGAGATGTGGAGGGGATGTGTTGTACTCACAGAGATCACCCTGTCGCCAACATGCAGTGTGCTGTCTCTGTGTGCTGCTCCCCCGTCTGCGATGCGAGAGATGTAGATTCCCTAAAACAGATAAGATATTGTCAAGTGTTGAAGTTTTTGGTACATTTGTGGATAAATTACTCTTTTTGAGACTGTTTTATAATGCATAAAAATGTATTTCAAATATACTGCAACTAAAAATGGTAATTATTCCAGCACTTCTGTTCTCCCTTGCCTATTTATCAAATTAGACAGGGTCGATGGTAAACTGGTGCAACAGGCTGCAATGCTGGGATGAATCTGTGCTAACTGTGAGCTGTCTGTGAGGGGAGTTACCAGTCAGTCAGTGTGTGATATCCCACATTGTGGATCTGAGCCAAAAATAGAATTCTTTTATTAATTCCTGCTGGCACGCTTTACAGTACATGGGCAGTTCTGTGACGTTAGCAGCTGACAATGTCACAGACAAACTGAGATATAAAGATGTAGATATGATCAAACAAACCCACACATAAATTACAAGTGACCAACAGCATAGTACATGATCATTAGGACACATTAGGATTACAACACAAGCAGCTCATTCAAAATCGTGGCCCCTGAGGCATGTTGTCCCTTTGCTTAGACAAATCACACAACTTGTTTAACAAATAAAAACTGCTACTCTGCCTCACCAGAACAAAAACATGCAGGAGCAAAGTCGACTGCACCTCCTCCCTCAGATCAACTGTCAACCAGCGAAGTCACTGCATCCATTTCAAAAAGCTTTTGAAAGAGAGGCAAGACTTACAGTCACACCCGCCTAAATCCTAAAGTTTAGGAATCCTTTCCTCTTTGTGGGCTCGTTGAGCTGCATGAGTTGCAATGCAGTGTTGGACTGACCCAAATATACACCTCAGCCAGCGCAATTACAGCTGACCTATCAGGTGTCAAGGCTGGCTATTCATATCTCCGTCTCCCTGGTGATGACTGTAAACGCTGCTGCTAGAATAGATGCTGTTAAAAGACAGATCCCACTGAGACATTTACTGTAAACACTTTGTGACCCAAATTCAAGACTGCAACAAACATCTAGCTATTGCATAGCTAAATGTGTCTGTGTCTTTGGCTTTAGATCAACTCTCGGTATCATCTTTCTTTCAGTGAAACCTGTAATTGGGGTTTGACGAAATGGATTTTTTTCAGCAGCTACCAATAACTGATAATTACATGCTTCTCATTGCCGATACCGATAAGTATCTGATCATTTTAAATTTCTGTATTTTAAAAATAAATTCATAATCTGTTTTTTAAGCACATTTGAGGATCAGAAAGGCTAAGATGTAGTGGAGCAAAGATGGAGGATTTCAAATTCCACATTCCTTGTGTTTATTGGTAGGTTGCAGACCAACTCATGGTAAAAACAGTCACCTAATGCATACCTGAGTTTTTAATTGTTGTGCTCGTTAAGTCAATGAAATCTTGCTCTAAAGTCACAAATACTGATAAATGGCCAATAATATGAATTTCCCAATAATTCATATATTGTGCCTCTCTACCTATGTTCTCAGTCGACTACGGACTTTGGTCAGATTTGTACTTATGATGAAAAATCAGAAGTTGCAACTTTTTCTTCTTAAAAGTATTTTTTTGGCCTTATATGGCTTTCTTGATAGATCAGATGAAGATTTGACAGGAAACAGGATGAGAGAGAGGGGGAGTGACACGCAGCAAAGAGCCCCAGGCCAGGAGTCGAACCCGGGTCCGCTGCAGCGAGGACAAAGCCTCCGTACATGGGACGCCTGCTCTACCAACTGAGCTAAACGGCGCCCCCTGTTTTTTCCTTTTTAATGTATGTATAACATGTCATGCTAATGTCAATTTTCATTTAAATTAACTGTTTTCTTTTTGTTTTTTTTACTGATTAATTAAGAAAATAAACAATCCTAATTTTTTTAGAGCCTAAGGCGAGGTATTCAGTGTGCTTGTTTTAATAGTCCGCAAAACAAAGATATTCAACATCATACAAACAAAGAAAAGCATTATATCCTAAAGTCTGACCAGCTGGAACCTGAAAATATTTGGTATTTTTGCTTGAAAATTGCCTGTTTATCTGATAAAAATGTTGACTGAATTATCTGTCAATCTACTGATCCATGCATCAACTAATTGTCTATGTTTAATCAGATTGTGTTATAGTTCTGCTCTCTCTCTCACCGTGTCTCCAGTACGGTAGGGCGTGGAGCCTTTGCCCCCTGCGATGCTGAATCCCAGCCCCTTGTCGTTTCGGATCAGGCAGGTGGAGAGCCGCTGTTGGGGCCCGCTGGGAGTCGTCTCCAAGTTGAAGGCGAGGCCACTGCTCCGTCTCTCCCGCGGGAAATAGTCATCCTCCGGCCTCAGCGGTGTTGTAGTGATGGCGTTCTCTGGCTCCACCATACGCTCCCGCAGCACCGTCATGGAAACTGTGGCGCCGGAGCTACGGAGAGCTTCAACTGCTGTGTGATGTTCTGCTTCATGGAGGTCCACTCCATTGACCTAAAACAAATACAGGGAAAGAATGACTCATTTTTAATTCAAACAGCTTACTGGAAAGCAGAAGAAAAAGTTATTAAAATTCAAAAATGCTTCACCTCTAGGAGTTTGTCTCCCACTTTCACCCCTGCTCTGGCTGCAGGACCCTCCTCAGAAACCCTGGAGATGAAGATTCCCTGAACACGCAAACAAAAAGAAAGTGAATGTGTCATCTATAACTTCTGATTTGTTAAACCTAACAAGACTCTAGGGGCACCTCTTACCTCGTCATCTCCCTTGTAAGGTGTAGATCCTTTCCCTCCAGCAATGCTGATACCCAGTCCACCTGTTTGTCGCTGGATGTTCAGGGTGTGCTGCAAGTTAAGGAGCCGGGAGTCAACACAACTACTAGTGAAGCCCTTCTAAACACCACTCAGCTCAGGACAGCTTGAGAGGGAGGTGTGCCCACAATGTTATTATTTATGTCATAATTTTCTTTATCCATTCTCTTAAACTTATAAAGATATAAGTTATGGGTGACCTCCCTCCTTCTGCCAGAAGGTGGCGTCATTTGTATCACTGCAACATCCTGTCATCATGCCAACAGATGGATGGAGAGACTGGTCTGGAGCCTAATGTCAGTTTAAGTGGATGATTTTGTTACTTAAATTTTGTTATAAAGACATCTGAAAGAGCTGCGGCCAAATCTTGTCATCTCGCCGTAACCACTTAATTGACAGTAGACTTCAGACATAAAGTGAGCAAACAAACTGTCTAAATGCCTCTTTAATTGGACTCACTGAGGCTTAACCCTGACTGAAAATGTGTTGTGTATGTACGGGAGGAGGGACTTTAAAAATGTGAAGTAGATTGTAACAGACTGTACTTTCTATGTATTTGCAAGCCATGCAAAAAGGTGGAGGAATGGAGACAAATGAGGGAAAATGTAAGGAAAAAGGGAATGTCAAGAGTAACAGATGACAAGAGTGAGCTGTGTCCTGGAGGTGGAGATGATTTGCAGTTGTAGTGTAGATACCACGGCATTTGTTGCAATAATGACCAAAGCAGACTTAAACTGGCAGAGACCGTTTTCATGTGGTAATAAATGACACTTAAATGTTTCTAATGACTTGTTTTCTTCAGGACTAAACGGCATAAGAGAGGATCCTTATACATCACTATGAACAAAAGCATGCATAAACAAATATGTTTAAAGAAGAAAAAAAAACACCTCTACAAAATATTAACAATACAAATATCAAGTGTCATTTTACACAATTTAAAAACTTAAATTATGTCACAAGTTTATAAAATTAACATTAGACTACTGAGAAATAATTCGTCTTCATCAATCTGGAGCTCCTCCTCTGGTTGGCAGTTGAGTTACCTGCTTCGTACCCAAAAAAAGAAGGAAGCTGGTGAAGCAGACTCGTCTCATCACAGTTCTACCAGCCCATTCACTCCAGGGCAACACAGCGTGGACAAAGGATGAAAAGGAGCGAAGCAGCAGAAGCAGAGGATAGGTACAGCAGCAGAGATGTAGTGTGACAGAACCTGATGCAGGACTTATATTTCTTCAAGGACTTAGCTTTTAGTACTTTCGATATGGTTCAGCTTGAGGGGTACAACACAACTGTGGGCATCCAGGGGAATAATAATTACTTGGGAGGGTGGGGCTCCAACAAAAATTATACTATTGGCAAGGTGCCTGAGAGAGTATTTCTTTTTTTAAGTGCTGCGTCATGTGCAAACCTGCTCTTTTATCTGCTGTTAGAGGAACATTACATGGATGTGAACAAAAGTCATGTGTTACTCTGATAACATGTGCAGCATTCCTGTGCATTGCATGCTTTTATCTTGCAGTCTTGATTTATTTGTATATACTTTTCCAAAGTACACTGCTACGTGCCATGCGTGTTTCACAACTCATAGGTCATATCTGTAAGTCAAAGGTAAACAGTGTATATAGTGTATTTAGTCCTGCTATTATTATTACTTTGAAACTTTATCTTGATAGTATTCCATTTGTCTCTAGCTTGTTACGATTTACATTTGTATCTATAACTCTCTGCCATAAATCAGACTCATCAAATACTATAATGAGGGTTGAGTCATATGTTCAACTGTAACTCCTTGTGGATGAGAAACATGGTGGATCACTTTTGAAATGGATAATGTATAGCAAAGAACAATATGTATGGAAATGTTGCCCTGTGGCTGAGAATACCCACACTGATACCCACTTTTGATATTGACCTTGCTAACTGAAGCTGTTCAGATACATGGACACAACTGAGAGAAAAAACTACAATGTTAGCAATGGAAAACTAGTCAAATTTCCCAGGATGCACTCGAACACAGAACATTTAAGGAACCTCACTGCAAGGGTTTAAACCCCAGCTGTCTAGAATGAAAAAACAATAAATGTAGTAAATAAGACTTGATTCCTGCATCCAGTTCTACCACACTGGCCATCTTATAGATGATCTGTGGTTAGGGGGTCCCTAGTGATTGGCTTGAATTAACCATGAATTTTCAGTGGGTACTTTCTCTAACTCTGAATACAGGTGGGTGAATGAGTGGGTGAGTGAAGGACACAGAGAGACAGACCGGACGGGAAAGAGTATGTACAGACCTCTTCCTCCTCAATTCGAGCAGGTTCAATCAGCAGATTATTGACTTGATCAAATGACACCCCCTGTTAGGACAGGAACCAGCGAGAGGCATGCGGATTAGTCAGGCCAAAATAAAAATATGCTCACACGCACACTTAAGGAACTTTCTCGCATTTTCCATAAACCTCAAACACACCAAACACTCCACTGTCTGCTTTCAGGTTTGAAGGACTTCCTGGCCCACTGCACCTTGAAGCAGAAGCAATCACGCACTCACTCCCCAGCCACCAGAAGCAAATACAGGCAGAGATGGAAAGACAAAACCAAGGAGCTGGGCTACAGTGAAAAACACAAGGTGTAGAGAGAGCGGACAACAGAAGGCAGAAGCTCCCAGACCAGAAAAAGCCCACAGAGAGCAAACTCCTCCAGTAGCAAGCTTTCATTTATAGAAAAAGATAAACTGTGGGTTGAAGTGCACCTTCAGCCTACAAAAAGATGACTTCCCAAAAGTCATTTACAGAAAGTTCAACAAAAAAAGGTTGAATAAAAATCAAAAAATCTTGTTTTGCAGGAATAAACAATCTTTTTCTCTATAATGATTTAAACATCCCATAACAGACGACTCAACACGACAGGAGACTCGTTGGATCTCACATTCCAGCTCTGCCGGTATATGTTCTGGTTAGTCTGAGGTCAGCCACACACTCATAAACACAGACACACACACAACACAGATTTGGTGAAACGATGATGTTTGATCACAGTGTTAAAAAGAATTTCTAAGATCATAATAATCAAAATGTTTCATTAAGTCTCCCCGAATACTAATGATCAATAAGGAGATTGTTTTTTATAAGTAGCACCAGAGCAGATGTCATTCATACTTTAAAGCTCACTCACGCACACAATGTTACAAGAGCAAAGTGTGAAAATGTCATTATTCAATTAAATCAAGAGATAGCTGATAAAAATGGCGAGAATTTTGCTACTAAACTGGGCCAGTGTTGGGCAAAAAAAGCCTGCAGATGCTCGTGTGGAAGGAAAAATTATCATTTGACATCAAAGAATTATTAGCTGATGTGTTATTTTTAAAGATCAAGAAGCTATCTCATGTGGTATAAAATTAGATTTCCATCATTTGTCTCCAATTATGAGACGTGTTTACATTTTGGTAGTTAACGTGAGGGGCAGCTCATCTTTGAGGCAGAGCTAAAGACGAAGCAAAGTTCTGAGGCAAGACCGTTGGTGCGTTTGCAAAAACTCCCGAGGAAAAACCACTCCCCTTGATTTACAGCTCAAGTGGAGACGACTTCATTTCCACAATGACCCTGCATGCAATGCCACGTCCTTAATAAGTGCTCCAAACTGAATGCAACTAGCAAGGTGGTAGGGCACTCTATGCATACATATTAAGTGTTTGCATAGAAGCAATGAGCAAGCACAAAATATATTCGATGCAAATATATTCTTACAACATGAACAGAGGTTTTTAAGCGTAAAATAAGCACATTTTTCTGCATATTGTATGTCCTTACTTATATATTGACTACATTTCTATACATGTGCACAAATGCAGGTGAGAACAGTAAGAAGTTTCTACTTAAGTATGAAATCCTTCCCAGCTACCCTCCACATTCCTTCCCTGTGCTGGAATCTCTCCTTTACCTTTACTTGACTGTTGTTGACCTGAAGCCGGCTGTCCCCAAGCTCCTCCATTCTGTGATGGTGCTGAGGGGTGCACAGAACGTCGTCTTCCTCCTCATCCTGCTCGTCCTCGGCGGCCTGTGTCGAAGAGTTAAGGCCGTCAGGACTGAAGCCCTGCAGCAACGCGGCCACCGCCTCAGGCTTGGGCAGCTTGGTGATCTTGAAGTGCTTTTTGTAGTGTGGTGTGTCCTTCCTAATAAGACGCTGCTTCTCCATGGGAAAGGCAGGCCTCTCGTCTTCCTCTTCGCTTCTCTCGCCATCTTCACCGTCCTCCTCATCTTCCTCGTCCCCACCGCGGATGATGGGCTCCTCTGCAAAGTGCACAGTGGGCTGGAGAAAAGAGGTTGAGATTCAATGAGAAAGATAACAACTTGAGAATTGTATATGTTCTTTGGTTTTAATATACCAATGGTTATTTCAAATATTCACCTCAATGTACTCCACCTCCATCTCATCCAGCTCTTCCTCCTCCTGAGGAGAGTGGCCATCTACAAGATCCTCCCTCTGTGTGACAGCAGTTGCGTTGTGTCTGTCCTCGTGAGAGGTGGCTGACAGTGTGCTATTAGACACCTGAGAGTCCCGGCTCTGATTGGACAGGTCACTGAGCCGCTTCTCCTGAAACCAAAAGCAAAGTGCACCAGTGAACAATGACACAAAACTCGATGGATTAAGACAACATTATTAATTATTAATTATTAAATCTCTTGACATGATAATAATGTAAGTACCTGTGCATCAAGGCCCTCTTCTTCTCCATCAGGTCTGGATGTATAGGCCTCATTCCTCCTCTCCTCGATCACCTTCTTCATCACCTTCAGTTCGCTCGGGTGCGGTGTGGCTCTGCGCTGAAGGCCCTGACATGAGGAAAAGCACATTAAAAACATGAGGTGGAGTTCAATTTTCAATCCCACTTAGCTAAAATAATACTGCTAATTAACCTGTGAATTATGCGAGTGTAATGACATGAAGGGGACTTAAAGTAACACTGTATTGTTTTGTTTCCTCACTCTGCGCTCTGCAGCAGCCTCATCATCCTCCTCCTCAGCTTTGGTCTCCTCCTGGAACTGAATGACTGACACTCGGTTCAGGTTACTGTCCGTCCAACTGTCATCCACACTGTTCTGCAACAAGTTCTCTGTGAAAAATAAAAGGAGAGGTGCAGATGAGAGAGATGTCAAGCCACAGACTAGTTTTATACGGACAGCTTCAAGTATCTCACAACATGTGCGGTTGTACAAGCTACAACTAGTTAGCTAACAGACTAAAGATGACAGAGAAACTAATTGTAAAGCTCACAATACAGGAGAAATGTCCCACCAGTTACAACAACTAAGATGTCAGACATCTTGCATACTATGAATTAGGGATGTCCCAATCCGATCTGCAGAATCGGGATCGGGGCCGGTATGGGCATTTTTCCACTGATCGAGGATCGCCAGTTTTGAACGTGGACCAAAGCCCGATTTCTTTTTTTTTTTTAACATCAGAGCACAACTTGTGGCAGAACTCAGACGTGCACGTAACGTTACTCATTAAACCTGTGGATAAAATGTCTGCAGTGTGGAAATAACTTAGAAAGAATTAGAAAGCGAAAGCAGTCCAGCGGCGACATGTAACATCTGCAATACGACCGATTCATGAGGGGGTAACAAAAGAGCTGCATTTGATACTACTCATTTGATACTACTCATTTGATACGGCAAATAAAAAACAAAAACATCCATCCATCCATCCATTATCTTCCGCTTATCCGGGGCCGGGTCGCGGGGGCAGCTGTCTGAGCAGGGACGCCCAGCCTTCCCTCTCCGCGGACACTTCCTCCAGCTCCTCCGGGAGGATCCCAAGGCGTTCCCAGGCCAGCCGGGTGACATAGTCACTCCAGCGTGTCCTGGGTCTTCCTCGGGGTCTCTTCCTCCCGGTGGGGCATGCCTGAAACACCTCCCGAGGGAGGCGTCCAGGGGGCATCCGATAAAGAACTCAAAGTTAAACAACGAGTTCAAACTCAAGCAATACAGGCAAAGACACCGAAGCAACAAACACTCGCGGATACTTTCAAAAGGAAAGAGAAGTATCCTCGAGACAGCGACATGGCCAAAAATATTACATCGAAGGTAATTAAATTAATCGCTCTGGATAACCAGCTCATCTCCGTGGTAGAGGATCAGGGTTTTCCTCATCACCTGGAGTTTTTGAATCCCCAGTATGCCCTACCATCTCGGCATTACAATACATTGACTCCACTTTTGAGTTACAACGTGCCGGTATGCGCACTCAAGCAGGGGTCTGCTGTCACAGTGCAGTGTCATTGACTCACCTTCTAACACAAGGAAGTGGTAGGCCAATGTTGTAATAGCATATGCATAATAAGAAAGAGCCATATGAAAGTATATACTTTGCTTCAACAAAATAAAAAGATCTATTAAGGAACAGCTTGGATGCAGGTACTTTTGTTCTTAATGCAGCTGTATTATCCAGGAAAACATTAGTCAAGGCTAAGTATCGGATCGGGACTCGGTATCGGCATTTACTAAATATCAAAGGACTTGGATCCGGATCGGGATACACAAACTAACCAAGCAGTACTCACCTAGGCTTGGAGAAGGCTGCTGGGGTAGTAAATAGCAGGTCAACACTTTCTCTCCTGTTCGCTCGTCATCCTCTGTCTGGAACTTGAGCATAGGCTGTGACTGGTTCTCTGCAAGCCACATGGCCTTCAGATTGAGGTTTGTCAACGCGAAAGGCAGGTTTTGTAATCTGGACAGAAGAAGGGATGAGGTACAATGAGCCACAATCTCTCACTTACAGTTACTTAAGAAAACATCATCCAACTAAACTTCTATGATCTTTAAAATTTGTGACCACAAAAAAGCTCCATAATTGTGTACAAATTAAGAAAAAATAAATCCCCGGAATAAATTTCATATTACTGCAGAAACCTTGTTCCCTCTTCAACTTTATAACGGGAGATGAGCAAAGACCCTATTAAATGCATTTTCTTGAGGTATTCTAACATATCATCTCTATAACTTTGTACCACAGCTTTGAAAGCACATCTACATGAGGTGATACTGTTGTCCTGATCACACTGTATTCTTCACAGTTCAGGGTGTTAAGTGAGGTTACCTGTTTCCAGCCACATCCAGCACATGCAGCTCAGTGGCATCTGCAAGCTCAGCAGGCAATTTTCCCAGACGGTTGTCTCTCAGAGAGAGAACGTTGAGGCTGGCACAGCCACCCAGCTCTTTGGGCACGCTGCCCAAACGGTTGCGGTCTACATTCAGATTGGTCAGCTTCTTCAGCTTGCCCAGCGAGCGAGGAAGTGACTTTAATGGAGCGAGACAGAAGCCAATTATTAATCAGAGAGAATGATAATGAAGCTTAAGAGCAGACTTAAGTATTAATGGGCATACACAAATCCCATCTGGGTCGGTGAGAAGCTGCTGTAAGTGGTTTATATGTCCCTACCTGTAAAAGATTCTCTGTCAAGATGAGTTCTGTGAGGTTTTCACACTCTCCTATTGAATCAGTGAGGTCGGTCAGTCTGTTCTGGTCCACCTTTAAGATGGACAGCTGTTTCAGGCAGCCTGGACACAAAACACACACACAAAAAAAACATTTTAAAAACACTTGTACTAGATGTGACATGTTGGACTAAATAAATTAAATCAAAAACATAAATATTTACAGCTGTTCTTTTGCTTGTGCTTTTCTTAACTGGCATTTTATCTCCAGCAGGGGGCAGTGCTGTTCCTATGTAACAGAGCACAGCCTCCTACACACAGTGGGCTTGCCCAAGGGTTTAACTAATCTAGTGCTGCCTAATTAGATGGCAAACTTTCCTCAAGCACCTAAAATATACACTTTGTTCACAGAGCGCGTGTTAAAAAAAACTACTAACAACCCACACTAATTAGTACGGGATAACTTGTTGCAGTTCTTTCATGTAACCCACAATAATTGCCTTATTTTCTGTTTTGATAGCTGAGAAACACGTGACAATATTCACATGGGTGTGCATATGACACTTTCATGGGAGCGACTGAGGTTATAAAATGTGGTGAGCATAACCCACTGTTGTGCAGTGTTTGGTGTCTGATAAGCCATTAAACTTCCTGGAGCGTGCTTCACATCTCACTGACACCTTAAACAACACCTCAGAGACTCGGTTTTCTGTCTGAATCCCCGCCAAGACAATGTTCCTCTCTTTGTTTCTCGTGTTTCTCACCTATGCTGTCTGGGACGACCTCCAGCAGGTTCTGTGTGAGCAGCAGGTCAGTGAGAGCCAGAAGGCCGTTTAGCTCTGAGGGAAGCTCCTCCAGACGATTCTCTGACACATCCAGACACACCAGTCTCCGGAGGTTCCCCAGCTCCTAAACACACACAAACACAAATACCAATTGCAGTGAGACACAAAGACAAAACACATACTTCTTGCAACAGGACAGCTTTTAAAAACATAAACAAACTGAAGTGTACTTACTGGTGGTAATGAGGACAACTGGTTACGGTCCAGCCATAGCTCCCTCAGGTTGGGGAGAGCACCGAGGGTGTCCGGCTAAGAGAAGGGGCGACATAGAGAGATTGGAGATTATTGGAAAAGGCTTATTGATTATTTTTTTTAATGTCTGAAGTGCAAAGCCAGACTGCCTGCTGAGCCGCAGACGCAACTGTGAGTGGAAATCTGCTCCATTTCAAAGATGTCAGAGAGGCTGAGGCCACAGAAAATTAAAGGCATCTAATGTTTTAATCACAGTATGTGACAGAACATTTATTTCAGCCTTGGATTCACAGCTTTTAGCATGACTTTTTGAAGAGTCAAAATGCTCAATGGCAAAACAAAATAGCATGAATAGCAAGAATAAATTGAGTGGTTAATTTTCTATCTGAATAATTAGTAACTTGAAAAAGCTGTCTAGCTCAATAACGTACTGTCCTATGTTGATTTTCCTGATTTATTTTCGATTGCCACAAAGAGGAGCCTGCATCTATTCAGTCAATCCAAAAGCCTAAACCTGTCACAATAGCCCATTTTACACAGCGTCGCCGCATTATCTCCAGAGCGGCGGTTCGCCAATTCTCCACCGATGGTGATTCACAGCAAAGCATCTCCGCCTTAAAGACGAACCGCTGTGTAATACACGCAGAAAGCCTGCGCTGCAGCTCCTAAAGAGGTGTGACGGTACATGTCATGATGATAGTAGATGACGTTAGTGTGCTTTCAAGATGTTTCCCAGGTCCCCCCCCTGTCAATCTAAACCCGTGGATAGTTTATAATCATATGGATGCTGTTATAATGTGTAGCGATTGAGATCCTGACCCACCAAACATCCTGGAAAGCGACGAAGTTACGTTTTTTAAACTGGAAGCTGTCTGACTCACTCACGGGGAAGGAGGCTGTTTTCTAGGGGAAAGTTCACTGAAGTCTCGGTCCAGAGGGCTGACGGTCGCAGTGATTTATTTTCATTACAAACACTCGGTGAGTTAAAGGTTTTTGCCGGTGACAGACGCTGTTTTTCAGGCAGAAATGTGACGAAGAGTCGGTAGGACGGGCGGGAGGACGGACGCTTCCCCACGTATATCTGCGGTATTTTTTCCTCATATAAGTTGCCAAAGACAGTTATAGTTACTACGTTACTTTTGTTTGGTCATGTAACGTTGCTTTGTGGGAAATTTCTTCACCCCTCGCCGCATCTGAAACTTTCACAAAGAGGAGGATGCGGAGAATTGGAGCAGGATCCCCGCATGCAAACAGCTGTGTGAATGGGGCTAGTGATTCAAAGCTTGGCTTGCCCTTGTATCGCTCACAAAAAAAGTTTAACGGGTTTTGTGGAAATACTCTGGATTCCAAACAAAAAGGGAGGTGCCCACAAATTACATATCATTATATATTGAGTGGGAGCGGTATGATTTACAATTAGCTTAATTAAGATTGTTTGTTTTTCACCTGAAAGAATGCTCACTGAAAAAGGTTTTCCTTAACTAAAAAAATGGTATACCTAAAGATTGTTTTGATGATTATCCAGACTGTATTGTAAATCTCCATTTTGGCCAGGATAATAGTGACATAATATATTCATACTGTCCCATACCTAATTCTTTTACATTTTTGTTGAATCTACAAAGTTTGTTGAATCGCCAAAGACTAAAATTACATTAAGGAGAATGTCAGTTAAGCTCACGACAGGCACGCGACAGTCAACCACTTGGTCAGCCTCCACCCTTGTCTGGACATGAAGCATTGTTTCCCCTGCCCTACAGAGATAAGTGGGCGTGTTGGGGCTTACAGAAGCTCTCACTGTGAGGTATAGCACATGCAGGGCCTCAGGTTTGACAGACCGGCTCTGATGTGTGTGGTGGGGTAAACATGTGGTTTGGATCATAATTATTGTGGTTGGAATGTGAGACGGATGTTTGTGATACATGTCACTCAAAAGTACAACTGAGGGTGTTTGAGCGCTCGACTTGTTGACTTACCAAAACTTCCAGTTCATTGCTGCCCAGGTCCAGCTGTTCCAGTTTCACCAGGAAAGAGAGCGACCTGAATAGGATCACAAAATAGCACATGCAGTAAGTCACACAAATATGCAGCCCTAAAGAATAAAGAGCAGACATACCACTCATTCACGTGTACTGACATATGTAAAGAATTTACAGACATACACATAGCTTGTTTTTGTCATGTTCTTGCAATAATTTGTCATGCTGCAATAAATCTCTCTTCCACATAACTGCATTTGTAGGTGAGAGAGTTTCTAACTACTATGACTACAAAGATGACAACTGGGATCTAGCATTGTTAACAGGTGCTTATTGTTCTTAATGGAGATGACTGGGAATTAGATAAGAACCTGCAGCCCTGCTGCGTATGTGTTCTGGAGGGAGACAACACTTACGTGGGCAGAGACTTCAGCAGGTTCTCCCTGAGCTCCAACGTCACCAGGTTGGCTAGGCTATAAAAGGAGGAGTGGCAGTGAAAAGGAGGAGGAGGTGAGTAAAAGAGACCGAGGGGATAGGAGTTGGCAGGTGCCGAAGAGAGAGGACGGGGGAGTGAGAGAGCGAGAGGAGAGGCAGGTTGGTTAGTCAGATGGCAGATCTGTTCGTCTGGGCTGCCTGGCATGGTGAGGGGCTCTTCCATCTGTCTGTGCACAGCAGTGGCCCACAGCCCAGAGACCGGCTGCCTCGGAGTCCATTGGGTGACAGAATTACACTTCATGAAAACCCACTCGGTCTCTTAATGTATCAAGGATCTAACTGAATCGAAAGCCTCCGGTCTGGTGACACCAGTGAAATGACTTGATTAGAGAGCTTTAATAATTTTGACAAAAGTTATAATCTTGACAATTTCTCAACTAAAACTATTCACAATTGGGGCTGAAACTAAGATGGTGTCAGAGGCCTTTTGTAGTTTTCCAGACCCCATGTAACGTTTTCAGATCCAACCAACAGTTAAATATTTAATTTACAATGATATAAATCACAAATATTGACATTTTGAAAGCTGCAATTGAATAATTTCAGCTCTTTTAATGGTTTTAAAGATTAATAATTCAAAATTATTTGGAAGCAGAGATGCAAATTTAATACAATTATTCTTTAATGGATCCCCATTAACTTCCACAATGTGGCTGCTAGTCATCCTGGGTTCCATATCAAAAAAAAACAACAAAAATTCATATTCAAATAGACTTGAAATTGCTGTGCAATCCAGGCATAAAGATTAGAAAACAAATTCATAAACTCTGAAAAAACTAACAGTAATCCATAACAGAAGCAAACATAAAAAAGTCAACAACAAGGCTCCATAAATAAACAAAAACCTCTTCTTCAAATTAAATCTATCTTTATCTGTTGTTCTGTTTATCTTTTATCTGTTTTATGTGACTCGTGTTTTGTTTGACAATTTTGGGGTTAAAAAATGAATTACAACCTTTTCTTTAAATATTGAAGACAAAAAACACATTTTATCCCATCATATTATCTACTACAGTATGAGCCATTGTGCACATTGTGCATGTGTACATACTTCCCAATGTCGTTGGGCAACGTCTGCAATGACACGTCGTTGAGTGCCAAGTGAGCCAGCGCTCGGAGTTGAGTGAAGCCATCTGGCAATCTGAAACAGAGAGGCAGGAGGGAAAATAGTGGAGAGAGATTCTTGTTGTACAACACATGAGATCACTCATACACATAATACTATCGTCGCTTCAAATGTTCCCATCTGTTAAAGCATTCAGCATCAAAGAACATCCCTGAATTGATTTTCCATAGGAGGAAGTTTAACGGTCAAGTTCTAATTTAGACATCACTGATTGGGGGCACTTTGACTTTATGGAGGGATGATGCAGAGATTAATAAGTACCCAGGTTAGGTTAATTTGACACTTATGTTTCATACAGGGGCTTGTTTGATCAGAAAGCATCATCTCCTCTAGGCGTGTGTTCACACACTGTGCTGTTTATTCAGCATGAAGCGCAGACTGTACATTCAAATGAGTGGCCTATGTGCGGAATATGGTTCAGTGCACATTTACAAAATTATATCAAAGTAATCAGAGCACACAAATGGGATTCCCATGCTTTGTTCCTTCAACGCTGTACGGCTTCTCCCCTCTTTGTTGTGTATGAGCAAAGATTTTGAGCATCAGATTTTCTCACTGTAATGATTAATAGATTACCTGGACAGGGGGTTTCCACTGAAGTCTGCGATCTCCAAAGCCCTGCAGAACTTAATGCTCTCAGGGATCTCAGGAATGTCTGCAGGAGAAAAAAAGGAGGGGTGTGTGTGTGTGTGTGTGTGTGTG
>OMLP01023472.1:43054-74036 GCA_900302685.1 Spondyliosoma cantharus | reverse complement strand
CTGGAGATGTCCAGTTCCACCAGCTGCATGAAGTTAGCCACCTCAGGAGGGAGTCTCTGGATCTCATTGTCACTCAGACCAAGCTTCCGGAGGTTCAGTAGTCTGAAGAAAGGCTGTGGAGAGAAACAATATTATGTTAAATACAGTCATCAAAACCTGGCAGGATTCAGAATGCTTAACACATTTTGAGAGCATTAGTATCAAATCTATAGACCAAACGCAGAAGCGGTTAAAACAGTGAAAATGCATAATCAGCGGGGCTGCTTGTTGTTCAGTTCTTGTTAGAAGATAGCTTAGCACTTTTCACCAACTACAAAGAAAGTCTTGCAGCTACAAAGAGCATTTGATGAACAGTTTTTCTTTGCACTGTTCATTTCATTTCGCATTATCCTTTTAAACAATGTATATCCTTTTAAGATTTTCCATGAACTATTTACAGACTAAGGGAGGATCTATAGTAAAAAAGATGCACATTAACATGTTGGGAGAGAATCCAGTAAGTCATATAGGTTTTAAAACAAAAACAGGGTAGGAGAGCAAGCAACCTTCTCCTTACAGCAGAATTATACAAAAAAACAACAATTACAAAACACACAAACCATCAAACAAACCCACAACCACAAAGAATCTCTCAATTTGACAGAAAAAGATCCATTATTAATTAAAAGACTATTTCTGTCAATCAATTTATCAATTAAATCAGCTCTTCATTTCAGCATTAATGTCAATTGTTTGACCAAAAGTCCATCAGTAAGTTAGTGTTTTAAATACTGCAGACATTCCTCTCTCTGCCTTAACCACAACTCTAAAGTGAACACACAAAACATCCCATATATTCAGAAGAGGGCCGTCCTAAGAGCTGGTTTCAAAAACATCCCAATATTCCCGAAAACTCCTCCTCACCATGGCAACGCCAACCAAACAAAGTGGCTTTCGATAGCCAGGCAGAGGAGAGTGCTGCGGCTGTGGCCATGCCAAGTGCTTTCACAAGAGCCTGGTTGTTGGATGGGGCAGCGTTCAGAGACATTCCTGCGCCAGCCGTGCTGTGTGCGTCTGTGTGTCATCTGCTGTTTAGACGGACAGACAAGACAGGCTGGCGGGGAACAGCGAGGGTAACAGGCCAAAACTATGCAGTTATTAACCCCTCAATCAGGCCCTGGTTCTGCATCCCACAGAGGGCCCACTGTCCCCCCTTTCAAGAGCCAGTTGCCTTCTCAGACTCTCTCAGGGAGGAGGATTCTTGCGGAACTTGCCGACTTAGGCTTTCTGGGGTAGGAATTTGTATCAACTCATTATTCAGGGATGCTTTCTGGACATAGGATGTATAGATGTCTGCAAGTTTGGAGCCTACACCTTAATTCAAATTAAACCTCAGGCTGTCCACAAAGCCCACAGCTGAAAACAAGGATTGTGTGTCAATTACCACATATTAATATAAGAAAATTAAATAAATCTGGACAATTTCCAAGCGCCTGCTTAGTCGCTGGGACTCAGGTTTTAAAAATGCAGCGATGTTACACTCCTGTTGCATAAATATGCTGTAAATCGGAACACAAAACCTTCTTTGATGTGTATTGTCAGGTTTCTGCTTGTCACACACACTCAATACAACATGCTGGGAGACAGCTCTACAATTACGCTGCCAAAGAGAAGAATGCTGCAGTTCAGCTCCACTCTGTTCCTTGATGACAGACATTTCCTGCTCTTAACTAGTTATGTGTATTGTGCTTGGATGGGGAGTGGGGCGGCTACAGCAACAAAGGTTTTCCCTGAATCCGTTGCTGGCAGCGCAAGACAGAGCTTGTCAGTACTATTCCAATTTCCCAGTATTTGACTGGTAGCATCCACACCTGATGGAGAGTGAGGAAAGGACAGAGCCAGAGGGAGAAAAAAGAGGGTGTTGGCGCCCCGAGTAGCAGGTGACAGGTATCAGATGACGGGAACAGGAAACAGGAGCTGTGAGGGACCACGTGACCGAGGACAAGCCCAGATGGGGACCGGCCACCGGCAGGGGAGGCAACCTGTCTGGCAGAACAGGTGACACTCGGGAGATGAAAGCCATACATGAAAACTTGCGCTGTGGACACTTAACTAACTCACAACAAATGCTGAGGTCTTGCAAGTCTTTGCAACCATATTACTGCTAATGGACAATCAGCAATTCTTCCATCCAGGCCAAGCTAATCACCTAATAAAAGCTTTCACATCAGCGCATTCTTCTCCTGTCTTGATATCGTCCAGAGCTCAATCAGTGATGACGGGAAAGCAGTAGACAGTAATGCAATCATGCCTGTGAACAAGCAGTTATGAACACGCACAAAGATGGCCATTCACTCCTGAGTGGCCGCTCACAGGCAGGCTTGCTGTGTTTTTCTAGGCGACAAATGTGTTACTGTACACTCAGTTCTCAACTCAGCTATACTGCAGCACTAAATACGAACATGAAGATTTCATTTGCAGCATGCTCATCTTTTTAATTTCTTTCTGAGAAAATGCAAAGTAACTTGCCCAATAAAAATGACATCAAATAAAGGTACAATGAATTAAATCCTTTCTTTGGTGCATCCAATTACTTCTAGAGCAGTCAATAACTGCTTATTCTATCAATGAAAACTGGATCTGATGCCCCTGCTGCTTCCCACCGACTGGTGTACATTCAAATTAAACAATAGCGAACCAACAGTGTTATACGGGTCAATGGGTCGTTTGGAATAACAAGCGGGAGCAGTGGGATTTAGTGTACCGCCACCGTCTCTATTAATGAGCCACAACAGTCTGCTCAGTCACTAAGGCAGCTTTTACAGGCCTGTGTGTCCGTGTAACCATTTAAAGACTGAGGCAGCATGTTACTCAGACCCACTATGCTACTTTTACTTTATAACTTGCAACTGGTGTGTTTTAGTGGGAGCCCTGCGAGAGTTGTTTGCTCAAGGAAGGGAGTGAAGCTGTGAACAGGAGGATTTAGTGCAGTGAACAGAAGGGAGTGATAGTGGAGGCGGGTAAATGATAGCCATGTCAGCAGAGGGCAGTGTGGGGTCTCAAGAGCACAAACACAGTATATCAATCAGCACAGTTCATTGGCAAAGTACAACCAGATTAGTACTAGTAGTAGTAGTTTTTGCTCATGCCTTAATGAAGGTGGATAATGAGTTCTATTAATTGTAATTTCTGTATACAACTCACGCTGTAGCGACAAGTCAATTATTTGTTAAAAATAAAATCCATCAGCAACCATTTCTACAACTGATTGTTTCAGTCATTTTGAAAAAATGTCAAACATTTGCTGGTTCGATACAGACAGCCGATGATCAACTACTTCTGATGGCCGACACCAAATTTTTACATCTGTGTATTTTAAAAAGAGGTTCCTAACCTGAAGTTGAAGCACACTCAAAGGTAATATGCGGTGAGCAAAGATGGATGATTTAATATTCCATAACTCGAGTTAGATGTGTTAAAACACAAAGAGATTTTCCCCTCTGGAACATGTGTGACATTGCATTCATGTTGTCTGAGAATTTACATTTTTTTGACATTTTACAAGCTAAACAATTAACTGATACTACATGAAACAATGAGACTCATCAATAATGAAAAATAATCATCAGTTGCTGCCATATATACAGATCTAAAACAATCTAAATGAATCCGTCAATAAACTAAAATCAACACAAGCCACCTAATGACTGTCGAATGTAGCAGGCAGTCTTTGTTTAACCAGTTCGCAGCAGTAGTGTTTGCAATTAGTTTCAAGCCTGCGGTCATGTTCCTTCTTAAACTGCTTTAAAAGTATTAAGTAAATTACATTAATGGTGGTTCAGACAGCTGTGAGAACTGACACAGCTGCACAGATTCTGTTGCACTCTGATAAGGTTTCACAGCCGGGAGGATTGGGTCCATGTAACATCCACAATGTGACCAACTTAAGCTGGTGTGAAATGGGCTCTGCGGTGTGGGTACTTATTACATGAGATACCCCCCCATTATCATACAGTGAATGAAGCCTCGTCACCCATGAGCAGCCTGTGACAGAGAGCAGAGCATGTTGTGTGTGTGCTGAGCATCGCATAACGCTGTCTTATCTCCATCGCCTTGCTTAGCTTACATTCCACTCAGAGTGTGTTTATGTGCCTCAGGATGTGTGTTTGTACGTGTGTGAGCGTGCATGTGTGTGCATGTATGCTGACGTCCTTAAGTCACGGGAGAGGAGATCCTGTGCTGTAGGTCTTGCAGTCAGCACACACCACTGCTGACAGAGTTTTAGTTTTACTTCGCTTCAGATTGCCAAGAACTCTTTCAGTAGAACGCCTCAGCATGTGTGTGTGTCAGGGGGATTGGGCAGTATGTTAACACGCATATTTTGTGTGTTCATGTGTATTAGCAGCGGTGGGTGTTCGTTTAAAAAGTGTTTACGAGTGTGTTTATGTGTGCCTGAAGAGACTGTAAATTCACAGGGTGGAATGTTAATGTTTGCGGACCTCACATCACTCCACAGAAACTAATTAAAATGTGACTGCAGATAACCAAGAGGCCAAGTGTGTGTGTGTGTGTGTGTGACACATGTGAGCAAACTGTATGTGCTGTGTATGAGTAACGTTCCACTGTAGGTTCAGTGGGTCGAAAGCCTGATGTTCACAGAGGCTGCACTGTTCCAGTCAAGTGACTCCATTTAGCTTACAGTTTCCCTCCAATCATGCCATCAGACTGAAGACGGAGCAGACTCCTCCTGCCCTGCAAACACACAGACACACACACACGCATGCATGCACACAGACACACACTAAATTCAACTTTCCTCCTATAGAGCACATTTAGTGTGCAGGAGACCGTGCCCTAAATCATTAACCCAAGGTTGGGTTCATTGTTTTAAACTGCTGGTATAATTTCTGCAGAGGCAAAAACAAAAACAAGAGCCAACTTCATCAAGTCTCAGCTCGCCTAGGGCATTTAATCAATGGACTCCCACATCTCCACGTTTGCAAGAAAGAGGAAGTCGAACTACCATCACTAAACCGCTCATCTATTCTTCCTGTAACCCTCGTTTTTCTGTTTTACTCTCACACGCTTCCTCTCCTCTAAGTGGAATTCCTATTCACACATTCCAGAGCCTCTTAATCTGGTGCCAAATCTGCCCAGTCGGCCTAGTCTGCATGTCCCCACTCTTCCCAATATCATTGCACACAAACTACACACAGTGCGTGCACACTACTGGGGTGAGGGGCTCAAAGAGAGGGGAGGGGAGAGAGCACATGCTTTTGTGCTGGCCTGGACTCTTTCAGTGTCCAGGGAAATAAAAAAAGGATTTGGTTGACTGAGTAACTTGGTCGGTCACTCGAATGGCGAGCCTCATTACTGCACACTCGCTTCTATAGATAGCTGCAGTCATTGTTGTGATATAAACTCAGTACATGAGTGAGCACAGACACAAGACTCGGTCTTCCTGCTCTTACTAGATTTATTATCTTGAGCATGGAGTTATGGGAGGCTTAAGGCACCAGCAAGACTACATGCTCATGACATTTTGAGGCTAATGCAAATGGAGCAACAAGGTCTGATGCTGGCCAAAGCATCTCTTCACCCTGGAGAGTACTGTTTGAAAGTTACCAAAACTTCTTCACATGAATGACACCCTAACTGGTCCTCTTCCCCTCCTCCTTCCCTCTGCCCTCTCTCTTGGCAGCTCCACCTCTCTGGGTTCCCTCCATTTTCCTTGGCAGAAGGACAAAGGCCAAACAGCCAGTCCCACACAAGGCTGTCAGTCACAGGCCAGCCCTCGCAGCCCCCCTTGCTGCAGCCAGGCCGGGGGATTCCTCCATTGTCCGAGAGGGCACCACGGAGAGAAGAGAGAGGGCTGGAAATGGAAGGATGAAGACTTGAAAGAGGAATGTGGCAAAGGATAACAAAAGGAAGGAATGACTAAGAAGGATAGAGAAGATGAGTGCTGAGCAGAAAAGGAAGATTGTGTGCGAAGTGGAGAGGAGAGAGCTCAGAGAAAGGGGGTGATGGTGGATTATTAATGAAGAAATGAGGGTACACAATGGATTCCCACAGTGCTCTGGACGCTTGACACCACTAATGGGGACAGAGACTTCAACCACTGCCCAACAAATTACCTCAACAATCTGAAGACTCACTGACCTTCTCTCTTACAGATGAATAATGTCATTTATTAATCGAAACATGCAACAAATCAACAGAGTGTCATTAATGTGGTTTAGTCTGGTCCACTGCGGCTCTCTTGCAGCATAGTACAATCCTCCCACTGGCTTCATCAGACTGACAATACAACCATCCACCCACACACAACTATAAAGCTACATCCCACTTCCTCTGCCCTCACCCACCGTCTCCCACACACTCTTCAATCTGCCATTACACAACACTGTGCATATATGTTAGTGTTTCATGTAAGTGGCACTATTGGCCGTGAGCCGTGACTATCCTCATCCGGCTCCAGTCCCTCAACAGGCCACACACAAAGAAGGGCGTGGTGAAGCCAGTATGACTGACAGCCAAGCTAACTCCCATCTACTTACACCTGTCCTGTTGACTTTGATCTGTGCAGAGAGAAAACATCGCCGAAAGTCAGGCCAGGCGACGTCTGAGTCTGACACTACACGTCTGAAGTTTTTAAGCTGCAGGAGCTAAACCCAGCTCTAAGGAAGAGACATTGGAGGGAGATAAATCAAGTATCCAACCATAAAAAACATCACAGTTTGGTAACAAAGGGGAGAAGCTGTGGAATCTTTTGGCTGCAAACTTAACTGACATACAGTTTTAGCAGCTGCCTCTATCAAGACAATAAAGGCTCAAACAGCCTACAGTACTAGACTAATGAACCAGAGGCTGCCCTCTCTTCTCAGGCCATCTTGCTAGCGGAGTTACACCTGCACACTGACAAAATACAACCGCACTTGCACATGTGAAGGTGGCTGCATACTGCCTATCATGAAGCAGGAGAAAAATGCATTATAATAATTGAAATGAATGTGTTACATTACTTTTTACAAGAAAAAAGAGACCTTGTAACACGTTACCCCCCTGCCACACTGATGAGGGGCACAATATAATGACCGCGTCAGGAGGTTTAGAGAATTTGTGGATGGTTAAACAAAAAGCCTTTCTAACACGCGGACCATATTTTTCCATAGGACATCTGTTCAAGCTACATTTTGACATGTCAAACTAGTTCATAATCTCTGTATGCATGCTCCATCTTGTGTTTTCAGCACATGACCCCATTTAAATTGTTTAAACAAAGCAGATCAAGTAAGGACACACTTGTATTCCTAAGGGCAATTACAAACACACTGGCATAAATAGTAGCTTGTAGCATGTTTTCTTTAATGAGCATGAGTCAGGACACAGTCAGTGAGGACTGGATGGAAGGTCCTAGCTAAAGGGCTTTCGGCCCCGGGGCTGCACATGTACACAGTTTGTGTGTGTGTTTATGATTGTGTGTATAAGAGGGCTCTTGTATATGCTGGTGGCTTCACAGCATCCTCCTTTGGATAAACATAGTGAAGATTTTTGTTGAGGAATACAAGAACTGTTGAGGAAAAGAGGGAACCCTCAATTTAGGGACTGAAATAGTGACAATGTAGCCCATTATGAAGACTTCAAACTACATGCTGAAAATAAAGAACACAAAACTATCAACATGGTTAATAAACAACCACAGTGACAACATGGGCTTTCCCCCCTTTGCCTCCTGTGAATACTGTTGATTTGACACAATGCTATTATGTTTCAGCGGTTACTGAATGAAGCCAAATGTACCACATGGAATGTGACAGCTGTAAATACGATGTAAAACAAATAGAAAGCCTATATCACACTTGTGTCTGTTGATGTAGACCTCAGAGGGCTGAAGGGGAAGACTGAGAGGGAACAGGTGGACATGGCACTGTACGGCTAAGAGGCTCCTCCACTCACAAAACATACACGACGAGTGCCTCTGTGAGACATGAACAGGGAATAGGGCTGCAATGAACTAGGGATGTTAATTATTGATCAATTAATTGCCATTAAGAATTAAATCACTTAAAATATTTTACTTGGCAATCAGAGGAAGGTATTATAACAAACTAAAAGCATTACATCTTTGCCATTTAGTAGCCTCATTTCTGTTTTGGTTTTGTTGGGCCAGTTTTTGAATAGCAACAGACAGGGCTTCCGATTGAAAAATATGTCATTATTCTGTGTAATTTTAGTTTATCATTAATGTAACTTTGTGTTTATTTTACCTCTTCCTTTAACTCCCAATGTAGCCTACTCTGATTTTGCACCAAGCACAGATGCTGTCAGTGGTTTAAACAGTTTTCTAAAGGGATAAAAGTCCAACATATTTCATATATCAACAATTTACTGATAGTTGATTAAGGCAGCTGACTATCAACTTTTAAAAAAAACTTAAAATTTGCATTGCACTACTTATATTGTCCATTCATCTGATTATTTTTATCTCGATTAATCAATTAGTTGTGTCGTCAATAAATGTGAAAAAACTGTCCCAAAGTCAAGATGATGGCCTCAAATGTTTTGTTGACCACAAAGTAGAGATATTCAGTTTACTGTCATAAGGATTAAGTAAAAGTATTAAGCAAACCAGAACATATTTACATTTAAGGAATAAGTGAGTAGTTTTTAAGGACAAAAGTAAATATTCTAACAGATTAAAACAATTGTCAAATAGTTTAAAAATAGTAAATTTAACAGTTGACAACTCATCAATTAATCGTTGCAGCGCTATTGGATTGTGAAAAATCTGTACATCCTGAAACTTAAGTACAGACAATGTGAAAAATGGAGGCAGTTCTCCATCAGTGCAAAAACAATCAACTACATTAACTTCACAAAGACTGAATGTGATATACTGGGGCATGTGGCCCTCTTGGTAAACAAAGAATGGTGATTGCTTGGTGCAGTAAAGAGATTTCCAGTCAGCATTTTAAAAATAGACGTGTAATCCCTCCACTGTTGCACTATTGGTGGGCTAATCACTGCTTTGGTTACTAAAACCATCGCAGTGGTGGAAAAGCTTGCACCGCCGGTCCTGGGACATGTGCAACAACCTGAGGAACACAAACACACAGGTGGAGAGAGAGGGGGTGTTAGCACCGAGTCCCTGTGCAGATTTGCAATCCAAACCAAATTCAAAGCAGCAGCCTGGCAGAAAGCACTGAACTTGACCTTTTCAGAGCTCTTACACCTGCCTGCAGTTTGCTTCAGTTTCAGGTTTCATAAAGCCCATCTTCCCATCAACGAAAACAATCACAACACTTAGCAAAGAAAATCAATATACTGTTATTGACAACACTATTCTACATTAGAGAAAGCAGGAAACAATAAAACAACTTAAGCAGCCGTGTGTGTGTGTGTGCGTGCGTGCGTGCGTGCGGGGCAGAATAATAAACACCATCACTGCCTGGAAATGTAAATAATGACTGGTCTTACAGGTGTCTAAAACGCCATGACCACACAGTGAGCATAATGGGTCAGACCTCAGGTTTTGTTTTTGCTGAAATATTTATGGTCAAGCAAGCACCACTGCTCCCATTCAGACGTTACTGTTTAGTTGAACTACTGGCCTGAGATTCCCCAGCTATGCTCTCACACAGCAGGAATGAATGAGTTCACAGGGACACCAGGAACTGTAGAGGAGGCCCTCCACCTCCACCACCGGATTTTATCAAATGCTCTCTTCATTCTCTTTCTGTGTTCCCACAAACATGACACAAAACGAGAAGCCCTATTGTTTATAGTCCACAGAGGCCGTTTGGCTCTTTCCTGGATGGGCTGGATCCGGTATGTGCTGCCTGTATGCATGCCAGCTCTCCGTTTGTCCCATAGGCTCTGCAGCAGGGGACAGACATGGCTACGCTCTGGCACTGGTGGCCCAGTCGTTGTATATACAAGTAATTTTCTGGGTAGTTGGTATACTGTCAACACATAATGTGATCAAACACGAGCAACGGAAAGAAGGAGCACTACAGACAGGAGGATATGTACTGTATACACAAAGATGGTGAGGTGCTTGTCAAGATAAAACGCTTAACTCTGGCTTACATATCAACACTTTGAGGCAGAAATAGAGGATCTTATCCACGCTTGCTATCTCATCTATACCACTCGTGCAGTGTAGCAAATTGTTGGAAACAGTAAAGTAAGCAAGAAGTGCCATCTAAACTCCTCTTCAAGATTACTACGGGGATGTTGTCACGTATTACACCTTAAAAAAATGGACTGAAAGTGCCTGTGTGTGTCGTGAGTGCACAAACAGCCTCAGTACAATTGATGCTTTGTATGTGTCCAGGTTGTGGCCTCCCTCACAGGATCATGTGGCTCGGCATCTATCATTTTCAAGCAATGGTCTCGGCATTCACCCTCTTGCAGCGGGCTTCACACAGATCTCTGCCTTCATGATTCTCTCAGAAATCTTTCCTGACCGTTTGAAACGGACAGGGAAAAAGACAGCTGTAGCTTCATTAGTTTTCATGCCATGTTAATATATTACCAACATTTTATTTTGTAATTTAGAGATTTTTTACAACAAATAGACTAGATTTAATTCTGCCAGGTTCTGACACACAGCGTGATCATTATTCACAAACAATTCTTGTCAGAGCTTCCCTTCAAGTCGCTGCTGTCTTAATGACAAAAGAGTCTGATGCCAAAAATGAAAGACAAACATAGATTTCAGTCATAACTGTCTCATGCCCAGGCTGATGGAAATTTAGGTGAAGCTTCATAGTCCACAAAACATTTCTGGAGCTTTGCATTAAAACAGCATTGCAGTAAACAACTAAAAAGATGGGGACTTAATATAACAAAAAGTCTCCGGAATCTCAGCATCTAAAATCGATCCCTTTTTGAGCCAAAACGTAGCTGCTGAGCGACTTGGTTAGAGGACAGTGTCTGAAGTGGGTGCATGAGCTTGACTGCAAATTTAGGGTTTAAATAAGGTATTTTTTTGGTATCTATTTTGTTGTTGATTTACATTTTAAAACAAGTACCCATCCACTAGTTGTTTGGGGGAATGCTGCAACACTGTTCTGCTGAGAAGCTCCAGAAATGTCTTGTTGACTACGAAACTTCACTGACTTTCCATCGGCATGGTGGTGAGCAGATAATGACTGACCTTCTCTCAATCTTTCCGTGAAGTTATCCTTTTATTTCAAATTACCATTAGGTTGTACTAAAGTGACCGATTTTGGAGCTTGAAACATACTGCCTGAAAAAATAAAATTCTGAGCTCAGTAAATCAATTGGTATAACCAGTTACCAATATCACTGCATCTACCAAAATTAGACCGATAAGATTAAATTCACTAACTACGCAAAATACACTCCAGTCAATCCAGAAGAACCAATTTTAAAATGAACCTCCTGCTGTCAAATTAACAAAACGTAACAACAGTATGTCCATCCTTCCAATAACTTCATGCCGCAATCAGGTCAGTATGAAAGTAACATTATCATGTGACATCGACAGCTGGCCGCGAGTTGCATACACATGTGCTGACAAACATCTGTCAGTTTTGCCTGCATCCAACAAATCTGGATTACAGAAGGACTCCCACTGTTAATGAGTACATAAATTAAAAAGGTCAAAATGTCAAAGTTGTAAGCTACCAAATGGCAAAATAGAATACAGATAATTCAGTTGACAGCCTGCAGCTTGTTTGCACAGTATCGTACATGCTGAATCCTGTAGTGTTAGAAAAACATAGTAGCCAAACACACAATGGTCCACAAGAGCGGGACAAAGTCAACTCTATGTAGTTCACGGATCTACCCTGTGGAAAAATAACTGCTCCACTTTAGGTGTCTCTGTCTGCCTGCTGTAGCTTTTTCACAGTCCAAGGACAAAGTGTAGCTTTGACACAAGCAGTTCTGCTCTTCTTCTCTGCTTCTGTACGCTGTGTTCAACTCGGGCAGAGGCCAAGGTTGTGGTGTTGCAAGTAGATTTGGGACAGTGATCGACGGGGCCTCTGTGCACACGCTGAAGGTACAGTAGGTCTGCAGTTACAGGAAAGCCCCAGCCCATCTGGTGCATCTGCCTGACAACACAAGGTAAACGCACCCCCACATCGGGCAAACCACTGGCCCTGGGAAATCCATTACCTTGGAGACAGGCATTTGTTCAATGAATCTGCCAAGGGAACAAGGAAGTAGAAACCTCCCTGGTGACGCTCGACTGACGATGAAAAGAAAACTGAGCCTCGTTTGATTCAGACACGCTTACTCTGCTCAAAGCAGTTTGTGAACATCTGCACTGTATTGTCACAAGTGGAACCATTATGGTAATCTGGCTTTAAGTCTGTTAAATTTATTTAATAATTTTAGTAAACACTGGGCCAGAAGAGTGCTCAACACTTTGGCACATACGATTATCATCAATATAAGACACTGGTGCCGTTACCTATGATTACAAGCCAAACCCCATTAATATGTCACGGAGACAGCATAATTACAGAGTAGTCTGCACACCCCTCCCACACGACTCCAGAGAGGATCAACGTCAGGAACAACCAAAACACTAGGCCTAAGCCCACAGGCAAGCTAATGCTGATCCCCCCATGGCTGTCTGAAACACTGCTCTTCTACACGCCCGACGTCATGAACCTGGTCTGTGATAGCAGATCTAAAAATACACTATGGGAGAACCTGATGATGCACATGAAGGGAATCACACTGTACTTCTGAGCCCCGATAGCACATTTTGTACCTTTGCCAGCATGCCATGTTCACAGCAATATGAGGTGGCCGGGTCCAACCACACATGGTACATTGACACTCAATCTGCACTTGTCCTTGACCTTACTTGACATGTTCCTGTGCTCAGAAGAGCTGTTAGACTGCTGAGCTGGAGCAAATGTCACACACACATGATCACTGCTCACAGACTAACATGTGTCAGTACACATCTTGCAGCCTGTCCAAGCAGTCTGAAAACGTTTCCTAATATAAGTGCTAAATTAAAGAAAAGTGTTTGGATGTGAGGAATCTGGTTCGGTCTTGGCTGTAGATAATAGGAAGAACATTCTGCTGAAAAACACGAGGTACAAAGGGTTAGAAATTGCAGCTGATGAAGGGTCAGCCTGTTAAGATTGTGAAGAATTGTGCAGGTGTGAAAGCCAAAACATTTAAACACACACATCAATCATGCAAAGGTTGGTAACTACAAGGGGGGGGGTCGTGCGTACCTGAATTTCAACACCCAAACTCTTACATAATTTGTCTTATTGAAGCTTTTCGAGTGGAAATAATTCAAAGAAAAGGTTAAAGGAGGCAGAAGCGTGCTTGCACACGTTTAACAATTTCCCACTTACAGGTGAAACTTTGCATAACACAGTGGAGCAGAAGTCTATGCATGTTGTTCAAACATCTGTGCTGTCAGTCCAGAAATATGAGTCGGCTTTTTGGAGCCAACACATTGAGTAGGACACTAAAGGTATATTATGCAACGATAACACTGTTTCTCAACATATTTTTGGCATCTCTGTCCTGGAACTTTTTGTTGCTTATCGACCAACATCTAAAGTGATTACCAATAGCCTATAGATCGTATTGCTTCCTATAGCAATATGATTGTCTATGTCTAATATTATTATTATTATCATCATCATCATTATTATCATTATACACTAGGGCAGTGGTGCAAAATCAAAACATGAAGGTGCTCTAAACAGATTCCCCTTACAAGTTGACCTACCAGAGTCACTACTTCACAACTCCTTGTAGTCTAAACGTTTGTAAACTTAATTTACACAAATTAAACAATTAAGTGAGGCAAAGGTTGTCTCGATCCTTTTGACATTTTAACTCCAGAACTGTCAGTGGACAAGTTGCAACAGTATGTCATAAAAAAAAAGACACTGAGCAAAGTCGCCTAATGCACTCAGCCCAGCTCATCTGAAAGCACTTTTAGTTTCTGCCATAACAACAATAAGACATTGCCAGTGTCTGCTAAATTAGTTAAAATTATCTAACAAGACGTGACCAAATATGATTAAATTACACATGAAGCTGACTGGGAAGTGCCATTGTGTCTACTACATTCTTTCAGCTCCTTCCCAGTATTCCCATTTGCATCTGAAGTCCCAGAAGTTCACAGGCTAGCTTAATTAAAACACTGCTACAATGAACAGACACTCATATTTAACAAAGGGAGACTGAAATTAACGTCGATTAGCTTGAGAATTCAACTCAAACAAGATGCGTATCATGCATGCATGTAGCGTTTGTCTATGTGTCATGCCTGTGTGTGGGCTTCACTCACAGGAATGTGAAATGAGTAAAGTTCAAGTGTGTGTGAGCACGAGCAAGGGGAGTCAGTGCAGCTTCCAGAGGGCAGGGCAAACTCCTGGAGATTCCAGGCATGCCTGCGTTTCCTCGGATGTCACGTGCGGCAGTGCAAACACAGCTATGCTGAGTTAATTACACAGAGCACACCAAGCCTGTCGCCATTTCTTAAACGTTTCATTCTTAAGCAAAAACATTATCAAGGGAAGGTTGAAGCAAGGTTGCTTAAAATGCCACTTATCACATTCAAACCTAAAAATGGTTTTGTAATGGAGGAAATATTAGAAAGTTGCCTGGAGGGAGAATGAACACAAAGAGCTGCATTGTGAATTGCTGCATTTCCTCGAGTTAAAATAACCGACCTTTTAGTCTAAACAATGCCCTAACTGTCAACACTTGCTGAGTCAGTCATCAGATTTGACTGTTCTATTGAGACTGTGTCAACTGGACTAAAATGCAAAATCAACACAAGAAGATGTAAAGAAAGGGTTAAGTGCTTAGACCAAAACATATTCACATGAAAAAAGAAATGCCGTGTAGAAATTCAGGGCATTCTTGCTGCACTGGAGATGAATAGGTGCGCTTGGGGGGCTGACTAACAGACACGCTGATGTGTGTGCACACATGCAGCCACAGCGGACACGAACTGCTGCCATCTTCTTTCCTACAGACTTGTTACTGCTTTGTTTGTTATTCATCGCTGGCGTGAGCATGACGCAAACATGCGTGCGCACTGCTTTGTTGCAGATCCCTGCTGTGTTTTCTATTGCTCTCTCATCTATTCTCTCTGCAATACACACAAACATTCAGCCATCAGCACCTCTATTAGAAACCTCAAACTGGTCATGTGGTACAACCCACACATTCAACTTGCGTTACATTGTGTTTGCTCAGCAACCAATTAACCGTCCATGACTGTGCATCATTGTTTAATTCTAAAAAGCATAGTCCCAAATTGGAACTATAGACGTCTTCTTCACAAGTGGCCATGACCCACTTTCATTTTTAGGAGCAGCAACAAAATATTGGCCTGTAGAGGACGGACGGACGGACGGACACACACACACACACACACAATTTAATTAATATCTGTCAGTTTGTGATTATAGCATTGCTGCTGGTAAATGGCTGAAACACCTTGAGCAATACTGAGATGACTAATATTACTATCACTATTTTCAATCTTTGGAGCTGGGTTTGGATATCATGCTTCAGATTTCTGTCTTCACATCAAATCATTGTGTTAAATGACAGATTATATCTGTGATTTGAGATAAATATTGATAAGACAAATTGTACCATTGATATGCACAGAACCGAGAAGACAACGTATTAAAGCCGCATTAAAGACGCTGACACCCTCTACTATAAAAACTACTTGTCCCTTTCTATCTTTAAAGGACGTCACACTTAACATCATGTGAAGGAAGGGTGCTCAGATTAGTTATCAGGACAAGTACAACCGCTGAATAAAACCATTGGATATTAAATGAGTGTCGTTGGAGTTAATGTGGACTGTGGACTAAAACACACTGATAAAACCATGATTACTAGAGACATTACAGCTGAAGATACACCTTCAGTAGAATCCAGCGTATGCAGTAAAGAGACATCATAATCAAATACAATATGGTAGTTTCCTGACACAGAAAGAAAAAGAAAAAATGTTTCCATAACAGGTAAATCAGTGATAACTGCTAATGGTTGGTGGAGAGCAGAGTGGTCAATACGGAGGGGAAGCAGACAACACAGCAATTTAGATAAGTTGTAAATGATTTTTCAGTCAATGATAACATTAGTGATGATCAGGAAGATTTGCACTAGAGCCCTGTTACCACAAAGAACACATACTTGTTTTACGCAAATGGACCCAAAACCTGTCAGGTGAGACTTAACATTTTCACTAGGGCTGCACAATAAATTGCAAAGTAAGTGACATTTAAATGTAACTAAGTGCAATATCCAAATCGCAAGAACTGCAATGATTTTATAAAAAAGGTCAAATGTGTCATAAAACAATGTTTTAATGAAGTTCTGTAGTGTTGCAGAGATGTTGTGGCCTACAAAGCTTGTTCTCCAGATATTGGGAGAAATGCCACATCACCATGATTTTAATAGTTTTTCAATGACGATGAAAATTGCATTGTAAAATGTAATCACCCATAATAATTATGAATTATGTCGCAGTATCTGTCAAAAATAATCACATCTTTTACTGGCTGCACCGGTGCACCTGAAATTTAGCAGTTTTACTCGGGTGCACCTTCAACAAGTTCAGGGGCACCAGTGCACCCAGTGTAAAAAAAAATAGTCTGAAGCCCTGTAATGAAACCAGAAGAAAGCTCTTAAATCAGTGATAACTACACATTTGAAATATGTTCATAGTCAAGATAGACAACTATTCGTGTGAGGCCTTTCTTTTTTGTGAAATACAACACTAGAAGATTTAATTTAGTTTTAGAAATTACAAAGTTGAAAACCAGAGAGACAGCAGTTTTCAATGGAGTGCAAAACATTTCTGCTGTTCAGAAATGCAATCCACAGTAGTTTAGAGACAATCGTCTATCAAAACTGGCTGGGTTGGGAAAAAATATTCCCCAAATGGAACCAAATGTTTGCACTCTGGAGCCCTGCAGATGACAGGCAGCAAGATAGCAAGTCAAGTGAAGAGTATTCAAGTGGTGCAGACACGGCCATCGCAGTGGTAAACACTGCTGCAGTCACAAGAGTGTTACTGTACTCCTTTATCATGACTCTTGAGCTCTTGGGCTTAACATTCCTTCACGGGTTTGTGCTACATCTTGTGAGATTACAAAGAAACAAGGTGCTTTACATCACGTATCATAAACTTTATCAGTCCAAGACACTGCGAGTGTCTGGGTGTGTATAAGAGAGAGAAGGAGGGGCACAGAACACTACAGAAACACTGCTGTGCTAGGAAGGGGGAGGGGCGGTGGAGTAAACTACAATAAAACATAAGCTGATTTTTCTCAAATCTCCTGTTTTTATGATCTGACTTAAAGTTCCCTCAGTGCCCTACAAAACAATGTTCAAAATGGAGATGGTCTCACAAAAACAGGGCATTCCACGACTCACTTGATTATTCCCACTTCCTGCTTGCGGAGACGCTCCCAACAAAAAGGAATCAACAAGAAAAACACGGGCGTCAACAACCAAGATCGGCCCAGACCTAGACACTAACTGAATGCCTGAGTTGCCCCACAGAAACAACCCTACGGCATTGTATGCTGCCTGTAGCAGCTCTGCCACCAGGACGAGCCCAAACAGAAAATCCTCCTGAACCAGCCACCTGTTTCAAAACATGGAGTGGCTCTGTTGTGGTAGCTGTTGAGGTGATTGAGCAGTTGCTAATTAATCAAATTCCAACCCACTTCTTCTGCTGAAGACATGTTAAAACAGCTTTTAAGTGGTAAACATGGCTTCTACTGTAAATACCAAATTGGATGGAGATAATAGTGCTGAAGGTGAGAGACGGTGAACCATCCAGTGGTAAAGAAAGTGCACCACGCGATTGATGATTTGAGGGCTATCAGGTTTCAGTGTGAAAGATAGAGGGCTTCAATGGTCGTGTGTGGCCAGCAGATAAAGGGCAGCATTTGTTTGTGGTTGGTTTTAATGCCATCCTGGGCGACCTTTTCCACCAACAGCGATATCAGCACCCTGGACAGATTAGCCTCAAAGGGCCATTTGTGTGACTGAGAGTGGAGCTCCAGAGCTCACGTATGATCCAAAGGTTCAGAAACGGCTTCCTATCCCCAAAGAAAATGTCATTGCTGAATTTAACCACTCCAAACATGACGACGGCGGCCCCTTTTTGAGTCTGTGGCCTAAATAACCAGTTGAAAGTTTACGCATATTTGATACAGACTGAAATAAATGTCACATCGTGATTTTACAAAATAATGTCAAAAATGAAAGCAAAAATTGTCATTCCTATTAATCATTGATCATATCACAATTGCAATTTCTAATACCATCTAAATAATGCGATATGATTTGATTTGTTATGATTTTTATTATTCTATTCTATTCTACTACTTTTCTTATTGCATAACAAGTTGGATATTTTATATTACTTTGGAGTTGGAATTATAACTTTTCACCATTTCCTGGCATTTTATTAATCTAAAAATGTATCTACATCACAATCTACTCTCTATAGTTCAGTTAGCTGTAGCCCTAAAATTATGTGACTTAAAACAAAGTTGATTTTCCTCAACTAAGAAAGAAATCTCTGAATTTGCAGCTCAATACCGACAGAAGAATTAAAAGTGTAAAGTGGCCACCATCAACTTTGCCTGTGAGACGCTGTGAGTTTTCGTCTTGCTTTGCATTTTAGTTTATGAGTGAGGATTTAGGCGCACCACTCCCTGGACACTGCCCTTTATGCATGAGTTTTCTAAACACTGGCTGCTGAGAGAATGGAATCAACACATAAATACAGTGGGGCAAAAAAAGAGAAAATGGCGTCACCTTGCACATCTTGTCTGTGTGTACTTAATGCCTGTAGCCAACAGAGATCCCATCCTATCACAGTGCTCCAGCAGGGCATGCAGCCCAGCCACAGACGCTCCCCTATCGCAAACAGCTGCCACCAGCACCACCATAGCCATCAATTATTCACCGGAGCTTTGCCTCCTTGTTTACCTTTGAGGCCTGTGACCAAGGCCAGGGTGTTCAAATCACACTGCAGGGCATGATTGGACGCATGTCACATGACAGCCAAAGCCTGTACAGGAAATGCTACTGTGCTCAAAGTCAACACAGCAAACAGGGTGGAACTATCAACATTATAATAATAGGAGTGTGCGCTGTAGAGGGGTGCTTATCTACCTTATGTAGGCTTGCAACCAGCGATTACTGATTAATCTGCCAACTTCTATTTGTAATTGCTCATTTAGTGAGAATGACCACCTAAAGTTCTCAAACTGGGTGTCTGAGTCTTTGAAATAGCTTGTTTTGTCCTATTAACAGTCTAACATCTGAAAGGTATTCCTTTTACAATAATATGACAAGAAACACAAGCAGAAATCTTTACATTTATTTGGCATTTTGAAAAATATATTGAAAAATTCAATAATTATAAACCTAAACTGTTATGGATTTATGGTTGAAGGGATGCATCAAGCAGGGATTGCATTCAGAGGCAAAAAATGCATTTCCATGGCACTGACCATGAAAAATGGGTCAGTGGTATATGCATGCCTTAGGGCCCAGACATGGCAAAACAACATCAAAGAACTAGCTGCAACAACACCAGACTGTTGCGCCACCTCATATTGAATGTTTAGGGCAAAAAGCTGCACTTGAACACACCGCCAAGAATACAGCCAAAAGTAAACTAGGTCGTACCTTCAAAAAGAGAAGCTGACTATTGCCAACAGGGCAGGAAACACTGCAACGACAAAGATGCTCAAACAATCCTGATATTAGCCGTCGGTCTGGTATGTCAGGGCTTCTTCAGCGGCAGTGTATTTTGTAATATAGGCTTGCCTTTACCCAGTTAACATTGTTGCCATTTCCCAGGAGGAATGCACAATTTCTCAAAGTGAAATGGAGGGAAGGAGGGAGGGAGGGTGTGTATTTGCTGTCAGGCAGAGCAAAGCAGAAGATCCATCTTCACCATGCAGGAGTCTCCAAGGAACCAGCTGTTAGCTCTATGACCACTTCTCTGGCTGGTTCTTCCCCACCTGACACTGCATGTCAGCCCAGACCCTGCTGTTCATGGATGGATGGATGGCCGCAACACCGGGAATCCCAGAGGACTGCGGATCAGTGGAGCTCAGCTCCTCGATCACTTCCTCCAGTGTAGTGCCAGAGCCCCACCTTCCCCTGTTAATCCATCTCCGGAATAAAATACACCCCCCCACTACCACTACATATTCACTCTCACACACGCACACACACATCTCCCATTGCCCCTCTGTCCCACCAGATTGGGGGAGGGGGGCAGGCAGGATGTGAGACCAGCTGGTCATCAGCTCAGACAAAGAAACCTGCTGAATGTGCTCTTGCATCAAAAAGAATCTCAGATCTCTCGCATTGCTGTTTCTTCACAGCCTCAACAGTTCTGTTTCACTTTTCAGGCTGTGATACAGGCCGATCCTGTATGGGGGGGATTACAAAAGTTTTTAGATAAACCTCTACTTCTGTTTTTTCTCACGGATCTACTCCTTTACAATCAGGGTGGGGGGAGGGTCAAAACAGCCACAAACTGAGGAAATCATATAGTCTGGCTTGAGCCATGAAAACAAAACAATCACATGACAAATCATTCTTTAGTTCCATTTATACTTTCTGAACAATAGAGACTGTGGCTTCAACATGCTTGACCAAAGCAGGAAAGAAAAGTGCAGAAATGTGAGAAAGAGCTGAGCCAGAGGAACGATGTGGTTGTACCGCAGAGAGGCCAGTGGCAGGTGTAATTTATCTTTGGGCCTAGCTTAGTTCAGCCCGTCGCTGGGGAGAGACAAACCAGGGCTCTCCTGTAGAGTTAAGTGGAAACTCAGAGGGACTGCAGAACTGTAAGGACAGTGTGAAGTGTGCATGTCCTAGATTTTACAAAACAAACTTCCCACAGTGAACTTTGGCCAAGTTGCATTTCTCTCACACCTTAATTAGAAATTATATAGTAAATGGGTGGAGCACCATTCATTCCCAATTAGAGTGAGCTATTTTCTATCTTCTTTAGAAAACAAAGGCACATAAAATTAAACAAATGACAATTCAAGTGTGGGTATACAATGGTAGACCAATTCACAATCTGCAACAGCTGAGTGAAGGGGCCTCATTTGGTCTTCCTCATGACCCGAAACTGAACATGCACAGGGGACTCAAGATTTTTATCGGTGCATTTATGTGCACCAAAAGAGACTCGATGGCAGAAACGCAAACCCCAGAGGAAGCGCACACGGAGACGCTCTGGCGTGTATGCAGAAGGGGTCAAAACTGAGGTACTGAGGGGCATTTACACGGCCCAGCGGAGCCCTAATCTGCCCTTTAGCCACAGATCTGTTAGCGCACACACAGAGAGGGAACTGGTGACAGCTGAGGATTAAAAAGATCGCATAGTCATCCTTCCTATTTATCATGCACATATACTTCCCCTTTAATGTATACAACAAAATATCTACACGTGGAATTTTCCGTTTTCAGACAACACCTGACCTTCAATTAGTTGCCATCTTGAACATGTCGACGATTGCAGTTATAGAGTTCATCACAGCCCAGTTATTTAATGCAACTCTTCTCATATTTCTGGCTGTGGCAGGATTTGAGGCAGGATATCTGTACTGCAACATATCAAGTATAACCAGGAGATCCTATTAGGTAATAATACTGGGAGCAACATGCTTAAAACCTGTTTTGCAAAGTCTGACAGGGGCACACCCATCAGGGATTTGTTCCCTATTTCAACAGTGGAAAAGCGGAGACAAGAAATAGATATACCCGGTTGTGTGCATACGTTAGAGCAGTTCTCTGCTCTTCCTCAAAAAAAATGGGACTTCTTTTTGATTTTTGATTTTTAGCAGGTGTAACTGACCTACAACAAGTCTTAAAAGTGATGATTTGTGGCATGATGTGCTTGCGGGCTTAATGTACGCCGGGTCAGGGGCTTTGCAGTGCACACAAGAAACACAAAGAGCCATGACATTCGATATTAGAAGGAGCAATCAGACTGGTGAATGGACTTCTTTGTAACCTGTCATGGGACTTGAGAATGGCTAAAAAGATAATTCCCCTCTTCCTCAACATGATCTTTGAGGCAGGGCTAGTTTGTCAGGGGGGAATAAGAAATTCAGCTTATTTTAGTGTAAATGTCTCTGCTGAAAACACAGAACAAGTATAGGAAAACATGGAATTACAACCAGACTGTCACTTGCAGTTCTTCAATAACTGACAGAATTAACTGAGCAAAGTAAAAGCTTCAACCATAAGAAACAGAGGTCTGCAAATTTAAACAAAATGAAAAAAAATAAGTGATTGAGGTTTCCTTAATATCTGCCCTGGAGCCTTAAAGATCAACGGGGCTCCTTCATAGTTAAACTCCATTAAAAATCAAACTAAATACCCTTTAAAGCAAAACAAAAGAGCCGAGATTAGGTTTGTGCAATTAGAATAGCAGCAAGGCGGCATTAAGGGCTAAGGATGTATGGGCATGAGGGGAATTCCTGACCAGCTGCCTACTTAACAAGTTCTCTAAACTCCGTCCATATAGTGAGGTTATACTTTACACTATATCGTGTCATATATCACTACTTGAATAAAAGTTCACCCTACATGAGACAAACAGAGAAAAACGGTCATTCCAAGTGTCTTTTTTTAATGAAAATTGTTCTTGATGTGGCAAATGGAAACATCATTACCAGAGAGACCATAATCTAAGATTGGTGGGCAGTGCGGTGGGGGTGAGTCACAGCAAACTTAAGAAACTGTCAGGGCGTCTAAATCTCCATCTGTTCGCTATGTTAAACCCCTACCAATACGATTCTAGAGACCTTTTCACCCTCAACAGCACTACACTAAAAAACCTCTATGCGTCGCAATTGCTTTATTGTTCATCATTTATTCAAAACCAGTAACCAGTCTCCTGTGCTTGAAATGTATTGAATGGCGGTATTGATTATGTCATACCTTGATTGTTTCAAAATGTACCTGTACTGTCTCAGGACAGTTTGGCCCTCTTTCAAAATAATTATTATTTACTATTTACTTTATTATTCACTATTATTCTCCATCTATGACATGTGATGTACATGGTGTTGTAGCCGATAAGCCTGCCACAATTCCTCCAAATTGTCTTGGGTTATTTTACAGAAGCATGAAATGATGAGCAAAAATGAACCGGAATGTTAGACTTGCATCTAAAAATAGCCAAAGACTGACGACTACGTCCAGACTCATCTCTGACTTGAATAGGCTGTGACCTGGAAGGAGTGCACAAAAGCATAAAGGCATTCGGACTCTTACTCGCTTATGAGCTTATTATGGTAATGCCATTCATCATACAGTCAGTGAGTGCCCTTGTTCCCAACCCTGTACGGGCCTGACCTCTCACACTGCTCCCTCGCTGAAGCCCCGCTGACTCCGAGGACCAGAGAGGGCCCATATGCTTTGTGTCTGCACGCTACGCATTCACCGCGACCACACGAGACATTCTGTCACCACGCATTTATGTCTCCTGGTTGAAGCCAGCGCCACACAGAGAGACTGTGTCGGTTAGCTGTCTGCGCCAGAATATTTGGATGTATCTGTCATTTAGTATTTCAGGGGCCACGCTTCAGGTACCTTGAGAATATCTGACAGGTATGAACTATAAATGGAGGAAACACACTGTGTCTGCAGTAAGCCTCATCAGGCAAAGTAGCCCTGAAGTTTTGTGCCAAGCAAAGGCCCTAATTACACTGAAGTCAGGTTAAATATTCAGCAACTGCTCTCCGTGCGTCTTTTAAGAGTAACTCTCTGTCCATCTGTGCCAGAAGAGCCAAGCTGTGTCCCAAGAGTTACCCTGCACAAGGGCATCTTTTTTTAATCAAACTCAAGGAGGCTTGATCTAAAATAAGAACGTGACATAAAATAACATAAAATAAGGACATATGAATGTGTACGGACTAAAACATATGGGATTGTTCAAAAACATAAATGCATCTATTGCTGGAAGATGAACAAAACAGTTCCAGTGTTTGATTACAAGAAGGTAACAGGCGTTCCTGTCAACACTTCAGCCTCTGTTGACCTTGACTTGTTAACAATCATCATTACTGAATGTGCCATTTGTCCCTTTCACCACCAAGACAAAGTCACAAAATGTAAGAGACTGACAATGTCTAACACTAACCAGTCTATTCATACGAACTCCCTGCTCAATCACCATCACAGCCAGTGCCTTGTCCCAATAATGAACAATGCCTCGAACTGAATAAAACAAGGAGAAAGTCGAGCAAGCAAGTGCTTTGTCCCACAGCTCTGGAGCGCTACAGGGAATACAGACCAACAACAACCGTTCTCCCCTTAAAATAACTCTTTGGCCGTGCACAGAGAACTTTTGTAATTTTTCAAATAGTGGGAGTGTGGGTGGGGACAGCCTTGCGATTCATTCCACGCATGCCTTCCCACCCTGCATCCAATCCAACTTGGCCACTGATGCCATTACTACAGGCAACATGTTGTGTGCCAGCTGTTTTGCTCAGGGTTAGTCAGAGATGCCTGCACTCAAAAACATCCCCGTCCCAATCATCTTCGCACTTTACTTCCCTTTTCTTGTGTGGCAGGGTGTTTCCAAGAATACTGAAAGTGTTACACACTGATTGTTATCCACTGACATATGTGCAAAACAGCAGCACATGTAATGTGTGCTGCATGCTTGAAACAGGGGGAACCGTTTTTGCTTTCATTACCTAATGCTGTTACAACAATGCAGGGCTGAATGACCAACCCATTTCCAAGATGCAGGAAGAAGGGAAGTACCTGAGCAGGTGATATCATGCAAGCTATTTTTCTGCTTACGTCACCTTTGCTTTTCAAATGGGCCAATCTAACACCAACTGTGTACAAGTGTGTAGTGGTGAAGGTGAATTTGGCATAGATAAACCCAGCAAAACAGCCACATAGGTGCCACTTCAGTGAGGATAATGATACACATTTCTGACTGACTCAAGGGAGATATTCTTGGTCTATGGAACCTGCATACCTTTGGTAGCTCTTTGAGTTGGTTGGCATCGAGGAGAAGCTCTTCCAGGCTGCGACTGTAGCGGTACACCTCATCAGGGACTGTCTGCAAGCTGCAATGCCGCTTGTCCACCGACTCGACGTGGCGGTTGCAGCGCCACAGGGGGATACACTTCAGCATCTCCGGCCGCCGTGGGGAGATTTGGTTGCCGGTGCTACTGAAATCTCCGCATCGGAGGATGAAGGTCGGCGAGGAGAGAGCGGGTCTTTTTTGAGGGAGTGGGCTCACTCAATGTCAAATCACTTACTGTGTTCCCACGACGATCCTGAACGGGAGGCCGAAATCCACTTAGAGGCACAAAAATAATCCCTTCGATCTGTTAGCGATATTCCCAGTTTCAGCTCCGGCAGTGTTCACGGGTTGTCAGGTTGGTCCTCGCGTCATCCACCCCGGAATTGCAATTAACATAAACAAAACCAAAAACTCCCACTCGGCCGGAGTGTTTCCTCACTTCTTGCACTCAGACGGAGTTAGCTTGTTTTGCTAGTGCCACCATCCCTCCAAGACCGACGCTCTGCCGTGGCTAGCTGAAGATCATGCAGCCAACGACCCAGCTATGCAGATATGTTGCTCGAAGTGTCCTAGACATGAGTGTCGACTGCTAATACGACCACTCGATTCAAGTCACAGGCGAATCTCTCTCACGAACCAGCCAACATAGCCCACGGAGCGGGTCGGCACAGATTAACCCGCGTATGACTTCGCAAGGATGTGCTCGTCCTCACCGGCTGTGTTGTTAGCAAGCTAGTTGCCGTTAGCTAACAACGGCTAGAAGCGGACTGGACGTCTTTGTGCCTAGCTGTGTTAGCTAACACTGGTACAAGGAAAGCTACGGAAACACCTTCTCAACGGGCCAGTCGTGTGTAGTGACAACATCCCAGAAGACGTCAAAGAAACTGCCCGGTGACTGTTGCTTCAGTGCGACGTAGGTTAAACGGCAGCAGCGCGAGTAGGAGCTTCAGCAACAGCCGCGCATCCCTCCCCTTGTTGAGCCGAGGCAGGCTGGTTTGGCGTGTGGGGGGCTGGGCTCTGTTTGAGCTGGAGCAGAGGCCACACGGTGCTGGCGCCTCTGTAGCACCGGGCACACGTTACTTTACAGCTCCACCTAGCGGCCGGTACCGGGTAGCTTCAAGAGATACTCGAGTCGTAGACGAGAACTCTGATAAAACGCTTCCAGTGATTTCACTAGGTGGCCAAGCTGCATTATGGGTAATGTAGGCAACGGGTTTTGAAAAGCAGTCCATTAGTCTAGTATTTCACTCTTGAAACGCTGTTGGACCCTCTATGGATAGTTCAAGAACAAATGATCAAATCGATACAGCAGAACCAGAAATATAGCTTTTCAAATTCCATACATTCTTCTCTTTCATAACCTGGAGTTTACATTACCCACAATGCAATGCAGTCAATGAGTGACATCACTACAGACACATTATCAGACTTCATGCAGCTTCCTTTGGAGACACAAAAGGGTTTATACTACTTTTTCACATTTGACCTGTAAACACACTTTAAAGTATTCGCTCACCCAAAGAATGTTATTAGATAATATAGTCACACATTTTGCACTACTATTTAAAATATAACCCCATTAATTCCATTAAAACATGAAAGGACAATGTTGTCCTAAAATTGAAAATTCAGTCACACTCTGCTCATCCTCATGCCGATGGAAAGTTGGGAAGTTTCACAGTCCACAAAACATATCTGGAGATTCACAGAAAAACAACACTGTGGCATTCTCCTGAATGACTGAAGTAGATGGGGACTTGTTTTTAAGGTAAAAAAAAAATCAAATGCAAAGTAACATAAAATAGCTCTGTAAAGCTTGGTAGGCAAAATCGAAGCCTTGAGATCCAAAATTGATTTGAAAAGACATTATTTACACCCTCAACTTGCTGTCAAGCTTGTGTACCGACTTTAAACAGGATGCACACTCAAGTTTTTTTGGTTTGTTTTTTTAGCTTAGCAGCTACAGCAAAAGGGGGTGTGAATAACATTGTCTTAAATTAAGTTTCCTAAAAAATGAAAATGTAGTCATTATCTATTCACCCCATGGCAACTTTAAATCGCCATGAGGGTGAGCAGATAGTGACTGAATTTTTGGGTGAACTGTGGTGGAGTTATCAGTTAGTCAGTTGTGCAAACTTTGGGAAATTGGCTGAAGGGAAATTAAACTTGTTATATTTTACTTAACATTTCTTGGGTGAACTTATCCTTTAGTGTGTGTTTACAGGTCTTCATATGTAAAAAAGTAGTATAAAGCCTTTTCTGTCTCCTGAGGGAGCTGCAAGAGATGTGATAATTTGCCTCTGGCGATGTACCCAATTGGATAAGTTGCTTTGTGGGAAATGTAGGCACCAATCAAATTATGTGTGGGATACAGTAGGTAATATTTCTGGTTCTGCTGTATTGTTTTGATTATTTACTTTTGAACTGTCCATGATGACTCAACAGTGTTACAGCAGTGCATTGCTAGATTAATGGACTGCTTTTCAAAAACTGGTGCCAACATTACCCATAGTGCAGCGTAGCCACTGAGGTTATTTATTCCCTGGAGCTACAAAAGGCTTTGTACTATATTTTCACATATGCAGAAGTACTCTGCAAGACCTGTAAACACACTTTAACAAGTAATGTGTTCCTATAATGTGCCACAAAGAGTCAGAGCGCCAACACCATGCTATCCAGGTCCAAAAAGAAAAGTGAAGAAAGCCACGCATCTATGCCATCCAATTTCTAATACTTCAGTGGAACATTACTTTTTAATGAGGTGTTAGCAACTATGTTTCTCACCAAGGTGATATTCAATATTTGTCAAATAGTCACTGACAAGTTCTTGTCCCTTAAAACCATAATTATGATACTACTGCCGAGATGTATGCCAAAAAATATTTGGTAAAGGTGAACGTCATCAAACCAAGTGCAGTGATGCACTTGCCATAAAATACAATCCCATTGTGACATTTACAAAACTAGTTAAAGAGTTTAAAAACCTATGCTGAGTCTCAAAAGGTTACATGCTATACGAACATACTATGTTTCACAACCATAACATAACTGCATTTACAAAAACATCAAATTAAGAACCATTCATAAGAAAAAAAGATCACACTTTTTGTGGACAAACAATAACTTTTAATTGTAGAAAGAAAGAAAAAAAGTGTTTACATGTCCCGGCAATTTCATGAAAGAAACGTAGCTAAAGCAAGAAAACCGAACTGTTTCACAAGATTTCATTACAAAAGAATTGAAACTTGCACCAAAAAGGAGTCTTCACAGATCACAAAGCAAATTCTGACGCGTAAATATCTTTAATGGATTCCCCCAATGGGGCGGTTAACATTAATATCAACAGCATTTTTTTTAAAAAAAGGAAAATAAAAACATAATTACAAGTTTCAGAGGCCCACATCTCAAGCTTTCGGTGACTGGCTGAAATGATTTGGGCAATAGCAGGTAGGGGGATGGGTGCTGGTGAACCACTTCAGACACTTTATGCAGAGAGGTCACTGCTGTTGAAACGGTCTTGGTCATACACCTCTGCAACAACTTTGCGACCTCCGAACCAGCGGTCATTGAGAGCCTGAATCGCTTTGTTCATCTCTGAGGCCATGGAAAACTCTACAAAAATTTTGACAATAATATCGGCATCCTCCTCTTCTCCTTGCTTTTCCTGGTATATGATGACTCTGTTGACGGAGCCGAACTTGCCGCACTCTTCTGTCACCTCTCCTTCCAGGTCGTCGTCAATGTCCTCTGGTCCCACCATATTTCGGAGTACCATCACAGTGGACTGGAAAGGAACACACAACAATTTAATGTGCAAATAAAAGCCTTTATCATTGATCTTTCACCCCATCTTTTTTCCCCAAAGCTCACCTCTGATTTTCTGAGCAGCTTCTGCATCACCATGTGCCTGGCACTGCTGCCTGAGATGCTCATATGCTCCTGGTCACTCAACATCTCTTGCCCTGTACCATCCTGCAACATCTCCTCTTTCTCTTCTTTCCTCTCTTGTTGGTTAGAGCCACCAGCTTGATTAGACAGAACTGGCGGTGATGCGAGGACAGGGTTCACAAGACCCACCTGGGGAAGCACTGGTATGGGAGGACGCACCGGAGTCACACCTTTTCAGGGAGAGGCAGACAGGTCGTCAGGGACATCAGACAAAGTTAACAGAAAATCAATTAAGAGAATAAGAAAATTTGAGCAGGTAATCAAATGCAATCATCATCAGTGGAGTTAAATTTAATATTGATCCTGTTGGTAATCCAATGCTTGTCAACTGCTTGCATCTTGGTACTTATTTATAACTAACTAACTAACTAAGTTATTTCCATCACTAAAGTTGGCTTAAACAAACCTACAGTGTAAGAGTTCTTCTCCTACAATGAGTTGCTCATTACAACTAAAACTGTAATTGAGTCGCCTGGGTGGCCTTACCAATTGGCAAGACACTGCATTTGTCATACATGCACATGAGGTCCCTCTTAAGTAATTCGTACCACATAACTCACTAATTGACTTCAGCGATTGCAACAGTTTAACGCCTTCTTCACAGATCAACCCTTTACTCATGTTTAATGGACTGAGCTTGCATAGCTTGAGGCTGCCACAAAGGAAGTTATGTTTATCACCTAGATTTGCATTGCAGTTGGGCAACATTTGGTGGATTTAAATCTTTACAGTGGTCCGAACAAAAGCCTAGGCAAAATCCCTTAAATCTGGTTTCCCTAGACTAACACTAACATTTAACAGCTTTCTGCTGTTCTCTGCAACAAGCTGAGAAAAGTTGCATGTTATCATGTTACTTTTGTTTTAATAAAAGTCTAAAATGTCATGCCCCCAAAGTCTACATTTTTCTTAATGGTATTGAATATCAATATTTGTCAAGATATTTTACCAAAGTAAGATATTTCAGTATTAGGACAGCAGTAGTGTGATAGGATAAATTTAGAGGAAAACATTTGTCTTTGCTTGTGACCAGTTACTTAGCAATTTACCAAAACATTCAATTTAAATGATGTATGTCAAAGTATTAATTATTGCAAAACAATCATTACAGAAGCTCTGTAAAGCTGCATGTTTAAACTGCACTATAAACGCACACTCAAAATTAATTGAACTTCTGCTTTTAAAAAAATATGACCACTCACTCATGTCTTGGTACACACCTGTGATGACCCCTGGTGCCTGGGCAGCCATAACAGCCTGAGGTATACTCATTTGCTGACCGAGAAGCTGGGGCGCGGCTAACGCCCCCAGGACTGATGCGCCGGCTACAGCCTCCTTAAGAGAGGGGGGCCGAAGACATTAGGTAAGGGAAACACACAGAGCACAGCACAAGGCAGCACAGTCAACGATCACACAGCATGGCACAGAGTGAGCTCAACCTCGCCTCTCTTCAAATCAAGGCTAACAACATCATTTCAGTATAGATCTAACAACAAAATAATTGACTATACTCAATAAGTCATAAATATACCACAGTTACGTTAATGACACATCCTACCAGGAACACAACTGTCTGGTATATCATTGTGACTGTTGCCACTGAAAAATAGCTGCAATGTGTTTGTACTAAGAGACAGACTCTTAGCTTACACACCTATCAGTGAATGGGAGGAGCATTAATAACGCTATGTATACTATACAAAAATCTTAATCTTTAATTGGTTTGTGTTTTAAACACATTAAACTCATCAAAACAAGATTAAGCCCAGAATATATTTCAGGGTTGAAAAATTGACACTGTGTCAGGGCAACTACTGTTATGTGATCCCTACAAAACCAGCCTTCTGCCAGTCACCTCAATAAAAATTCTATGCCCATATTATCTGTGCTTTTGGTGTCAATTCTAGCTAGATCTGGGTTATATTTACCTGGAAGGCCATTAAATCCCTTTGGAAGGGATTCATACTT